>JAXQQM020061805.1:0-51627 GCA_034641835.2 Pinus albicaulis
TCACAATTGGCGGTGACAAAGGTTTTCAGCACAAAAAATGCAGTTTACGCTCCTTCTAAATTTGTTTCACAAATTCCTTTATTTCAAATATAGAAGATAAGGAACCGCGATCCGAGAAGTGTTAGATCGTGCAATCCTTTATGGGAGGTATGTTAACCAACACCATGTATCCAAAATTGACATCAAACAGTTAAGTTAAAATTTCTTAATCAGGGAACAAAAAATATATTCATGAATAGGTAAAATAAAAAAATATTTCTAAACAAGTGAAATACTGCTGCAAAATTTGGGAGCAGACCATGTCTGTTGATTATAAATATGGATCAGAGAAAGTGACTCATCTCTTTCTCTTATCTATATTTTCCACGTTATTTTCCACCTCTGGTTAACTACTAGATGTAAGGATGAGGGCACTTAAAGGTTGGATTCAATTTTAGGTCCTTTTCAGGTGCAATTTTAGGCAGTTTCCTTCAATATAATGTCGTGGTTCAGCAGCCCCTCTGGGAAAAGCCTCTGTGATTTGACCTCTGAATTCACCAAGTCTGTGAATTGATCTTTGAATCCACCAAGTTATGTTTTCTGTTGAATCAATGGAAAAAGAGAGAACTTTTTTTTTCCAATTTCAATGAGACTGATCTAAAATGTGCATTTTTCTCTAAAGAATTCATAAGGTTCTGATAAAATGTGCATTATGTTCTAAAGAATTCATAAAATTGTTATAAAATTGTTATATGCCCCATGAAAGAGTTGAATTTGAAAGATGAAATTGGCAAAGCTATTAGAAGCACTATTATAAACCTGATAACTAGTTTAAAATCCGAACAGAAACCTTCCGAATTGTCCCAGAGGACGTTTGCAAATCTATCATTTGAAGCAGAAGCATTGTGGGGTAGACAGAAAATCTATCATCTGAAGAAGAAGCATTGTGGCATAGATAAAAGCATGTATGTACAATGCCGTGGACATAGACAAAAGCAGGTAAGTGCAGCCTTGCCCTCAATGTCCTATCAATTCAGTACTCCTAGTAATTTAGAAATCTGCAGATACCCAAGAACTCAAGCTCTGTTGGGGAAGAACTCCGTGTAATATAGGAATATGAAAATACGGAATAAATCAAGCTCTATTGGGGAAGAACTCAAGCTCTGTTGGGCCCGAAGAACTCCGTGTAATATAGGAATCTGCAGATATGGAAGAACTCAAGCTTTGTTCGGCCCGAAGATCACCAGGATCATTCAGTACTTCTGGTAGAACTCAAGCTCTGTTGGGGAAGAAATCAAGCTTGATTGGGCTCGGAGATCATGAGGATCATTTGGTACTCTTGGTAATTTAGAATTTTGCAGATACTAAAGAACTTAAGCTTTATTGGGGAAGAACTTCGTCTAATTTAGTACTCCTGGTAATTTAGAAATCTGAAGAGCTCAAGCTTTGTTGGAGAAGAACTTCGTGTAATCGAATTTGCAGATACTGAAGAACTCAAGCTCTATTGGGAAGAACTCAAGCTTTGTTGGGCCATGAGATCACCAAAGATCACCAGGATCATCCTTTGCGCACTGACCAACAACAATTTTTGTTCTCTCTAGCTTTCACAAGACATGTACATATCCATACTTCTCTGGATGCATGTGTTGTGGTGTGTGCCTAGTGACGGATTAGATACCAGACATGTCTATTATTTAGACAAGGTATAAGCTATGTACAAACTAATGAAACTTAACATTTAATGCTCAATAAACTAATGCTAGCATTAGTTTCCTTACAAAAAATATTAATGAACTAAATCATTAGTTGACATCGGAAAGATACCAATAAAATCATCAAAAATATTATTGATCTTACAAATCATTCGATAAATTTGATAGGCTAAACAAATGTATGAGAATTTAAAAAGAAAAACAAAATTTTAAGTTAGTTCACTAGAGATTTAATGTCAATTTTTTTTTCAATTACTATAGTTTTTTTTTCGATTACTATAGTCCCATGTCACATGCAGCAGGGACTAATAAATCTATACATTGTTGGGTATATTATTGTTGCACCTGTGGAATGATAAACCGATGATGGAATATGTGCCTTCCCCACAATCTCAACTTCTCTATGACTGATGTTGATGTTACACTATTCAATGAAAAAAAGCTATACTGGTGCGGTCTGACTTTAGATGAGCTGCACTGTAGATTTTTCATTACTTGTGGGGTTGTGACCTACTGTCGAAGGATGAGCCTTGGTTGTGATTCTGTATTATTGTGTTGTATCTTAGTTCAGTTGCATTTCAAAGTATCGATGGGTGGTTGCAGGGTTGTGGTCCAGTGTTTTTAACCAGCTTGTAACTTTGAGATTGACACTCGAATATATCACAGAATATTAGGGAGTAAATTTCCATACATATAATGATGCAGTGATGCATTACGGACAATTTTTATTCGAGTTGAGTTTTATGGATTTGAGTTTTATTCCCGTGATATGATTATATGATTAGTTATATATTTGAAAGGTAGATTTTGGAATATTTTAGAAATATGAGATATATGAGTGAATTTAATTGTTGATATATTTGATGAAATCATATATGATTTTTATATGATATATGAGATAGTGAAGTTATACATAGTGAAATTTAAAAAAAAATTTGATTGAACTATTTTGTATTCAACATTTGTGTAAAGTTTAACTTTACTGCCTCAAAAACAATGGAAATTATGTATGGTTTTGAACATAGCTACCAAGTTTGCCTTAATCGAGCCAAAAAATATGAATATGAATGGCCTATTATTCTTTAAAATTTGGTTTGTCTTTTTAGATAATGTTTAATTAATAAAATATTATTTAAAAATTAAATATTATTTAAAATTTTAAAGATAAAAAATACAAAATAAAATGGAAAATTATAGTGGAATAAGAAAATTTATTTTTTTTCTAATTTTATTTTTTTCTTTCAAAAAAGTAAAAAACTTCAAAAATGGGAAAGAGAAAATAATAAAATGGAAAATCATTGTAACCGTTGGTTTAGTCCTTAACTATTGGTTAAGATTTTTTTTTCATTAAGACTATGAAACATTTCCTATTTATTATATTTTTGAAATTAATAGTATCATGAACAGAAATTAAATTGGTAAATTAAATTGGTTATGGAAATGGTTCCATAAAGTGAAAGAATGATGTTAAAATAATTCAAGATTATGAGTTAGTTGAACAGAATAAGTTCAAACAGTTTCCTCACCTCTAGGGATAAAAGGGTGATCCCATTGAGGTAGAGGGGTTATATTGGATAACTGGGGAAAAAGGAAGAAGTTCTGGAGAAGATTCCTGGAATAGTGCTAACTAGTGGAACACTTCAAGTTTTCCTCACTGCTGGAATTGGAGACTGGACCGGATTGTCTCGAAGTCTCTTCCAGAGGATTCTGTCAACCGTTGAGCCCAGGGTTGGAGCACGATGGAGAGTGAGGACATGATTGCCTCACTCGTGATAGGGAGGAACCACATCAGTCCAAACATCAAACTACAGATAAGTATAATACTGCTCTGTTATTTAAATGATGAAAGGAAAACAAAGGAATTAATATATGTAGGATGAGTAAAGTAAAATCTGTGTATATTTATATTTTTCTGTAAGGAAAGATTTATATTTTTTTGTCAGGAAATATTTATATTTCTGTGAGGATTTATAATTTTCTGTTGAAGGAAAGAATTATAATTCTGTAAGGAAAGATTTATATTTTTCTGTAAGGAAAGATTTAAAATTTTCTAGTCAAGTAAGATTTATATTTCTATTATTAAAAAAAGATTTACATTTTCTTGTTAAAAAAGGGGTTTCCGTTCTTTGATTAGAGAGAAACCAAAACTATGGGAAAATTAAATGTTATTGGAAATTAAGTATGCAGAGAGTTGTTACCACATATTTCTTGGAAGAAAACTCGGTGAGGGTCGCTCACTGTTTCTATGATATTCCACGGACAAAATGGTCCGATCATAAGAATAGCAAATAATACGAACACCTTTTTGTAAGGAACCTGTGATATGTGAATGGAAAGTAAAGACACAAAGTATGTACGCTAGTACAAGAGTAATGAAATAAAATATAGATATTAGTTTCTGTGAGAACTGTAACATTGTCACATGGCATACAACAAAGAAAATCCATTGACAACCTACAAGAAAACCTTTCTCATATTGCATGCATGGTCTCATTCTATCTAGAGAAATGAGATAACATAAAGAAATTCTTAATTAAGTCTAACTTCAGAAAATGCAGAGGGCTTTGATAAATTAATAAATCCATACCCGGATATGGGTATTGTCAGACAAATACTGAATATAGAATTTATCATTCTGTCGAATTGTATTTCACCGTTATACAATGATGAAACGGTAAACAATACAGTAACCACGATAATTCTCAGACAAATAAAATAAACCCTTACATTTTTACAAGTGCCGAAATAAGAGTCGATGGAAGAATATCAACAAAGAAACCGACTGTATATATATATATATATATATATATATATATATATATATATATATATATAGGGCAGAAAAAATGCAAGCCCGGAACTTTTAGCATTATGAAAAAGATATTATTTACAAAAGATATATATACAGATAACATAGCTCCAAGTGGTCTAAATTCCGAAGAATCCTAATAACAAAGCTTGAGGGTAATCTTTTTCCCTTAAAACTATCTATATCATTTTGGAATTGAGTAGGTCTGGTGCGCAAGTAGGAGTTAGAGCCATAGACGCCCACTTGTAATGACAACAGTAAATAGGGGATTGGAAAACCAGATACAGTACCTATGACAAAAGAACTATCGTAATTGCGGAAGTGTAGTTATGGAGCCACTGAATCATATAAGTGAATCACCCAGAAAAAAGAATAAGAATATGTATACCTACAAGAGAATAACATTACAGTCAAGGTTCAGAAGTTTTTATAGATAATATAAGAGAAGTGAACGAAATATAATAAGTGAGATAGTGTTATATCCCTGTAGGTAACTTATCAGTGCCGAATGCTACCCTGTAAGAAATTTTAGAGATGGGTTAAGCTCAGAACCAAGACCACTCTTGGGGATTAACATAATGTAAAGAGGAAAACAAGAATTGAATCGTGAAAGAAGACCATTACCTCAGTGGAAATGGACTGCAAGTTGGAAGAGTTCCTCTGTGCAAGGGTAAGAACATTAAGGACTGCTAGAGTGGAAGCCAAACCCTCAACTTCCTCGGTATTTCTTCTACGGGTACAATAGGTTCGAAGGAGGTTGGGCATCTTCATACCCTCGGCCTGAAATGCGAACCCAACACACCAGCAAATAGCGAGAGAAGAATCCTCTTTGTCAAAAACTGTGGAGCGCCATTACAGAACCAGTTCACCTAGTTGTGCGGTGTAAATGAGACAATCAGTTAGGGTTTTTCGGGTTTTTTTGAAATAAAAACTTTGGTAGAAATCATAGTAGCCATTGATTTGATAAGCCATCTGACGCTCTCAAATCATCCAGGCGTCTAAGATCGAATCCTGATGCAGTTTGGGAGGTACCAAAACATCTGCCAAGAGTTAAGATTTATTTAATACCAAAGGACCTTAATTAGTCACATTATTTCAGTTCATAAAACTTGACTAAATGTATAACGCCTCAAAGAACTGAAAATTTAATGAATGAGTTAAGAGGTACCGAAAAGCTAAGTGCAGATCAAATATTTCATAGGTCGAAGACTTGGTCCTACCGAAACCAAAAATGAAATTAACCATCTTAACTTTCGTTATAGTTTTAATGTGCTCCCCGGATGCGGGTGTTTCAATGGCCAGTTAATGGGATGGGACGGAGGGGCGGCAAGACCTGCCGACACCTGCCCACTTGGTACGCGGAGTTAAATGGACAGCTGCGCAACAGCATGTCTCATTTACACTCCCCTCCTTCCAACGCTATGGGCTCTGCAATCAACAGCATTCGCGCGCCTTCAAACATGATGAACCCTGCCTCCGCATGCTTCGGCGAGATTTTCACTATGGAAGTAGTTAAGAAGACTGATATGTTTGGTTTGGGAAGGACGAATTCGGCGCATGTTAAGACCTGTCTCATGGCGGGTGGATTCCATCAGCAACAGGTTAAAAATTGCCCGATCTTGGCTTTCCCACAGAATCGTTTTGGCGTCGTTGGTTGCTGTATGCACAGTCGGGAGAGCGCCTATCTGTGTCTGTTGCGTTCTTTGCAGAGGGAGGTTTATCCTCCTGGGCATCTTCAGTGGTTTCTGCGACCTCGTCCGAATTTGGGCCACCCTGGGCTGGCTTGCTCGTTTGTTAAAGAGTTCTGGACCCTGCTCCATCACACTATGCCGAGGCTTCGACACCGTATGCGGAGTAGGAGGGGCGGCTCTCGGAGCCATCCCTCTCGTTTTCCTTCCAGCCCATCTTCGGACTCCTCTTCCTTCGATGATGGCTCCAGCCACTACCCCAGAACACGAAGCGGTCGGGGGCACTCTCAGGATTTCCGCTTGTTCTGGGGCCCCCATTCGCGTCGCCCTCCTGCCTCCTCTGCTAATACGACTGGCACTGCTCGGTTCACCTTCAACAGCACCCTCAATCGCCTGCGGATAACTGCCATTATCTCGGTGGTTTTTCTTGAAGACAGCTTGCCAGAGGAGTCCAGCTTGCAGCAGGCCGTTCCTATGGAGAATGTTGCTGCTCCTGACACCCAGTTCTCGCAATTCAATCTGGGCAGTGGCAACATCCCGTCGCAGCCTCCGTCTTGCCCTGTAGATTTTGTTCCAGATGAAGACATGCTCTCTGCTGAACCAGGTCCCCCGGCTTCTCAGGCAGAACTTGCTCCTGAAATGCACGCCACCGGCTGGTACAGGATTGTGGAGGAGACTCCGGAAGACTAATGGGTTCGTTGCTTGGTCTTTTTCTCTGTTTGTGTCACCCAACTTCTTGGGTTTTTTCTGTTCTGGTAGCTATGAAGCTTTCTGGCCCCTTTTTGTCTTTTCTGGGCCAATGCATCTTTTGGAGAAATCTTACTCTGCACCCCTGCGTGGGTTTCGACAGTTCACTTCTCTGTTTTTTCTTGAATTTTCTGCCTTCAAGGCAGTAGTCACTGACTTCGGTCTCGATGTAACATTATCAGCTTGTTAATAGATCAGTATTACTTAGAAAAAAAAAATGGTTTTAATGTGCTTAATTGAAAAGTAAGAAAATACACTTGGAGTCATAAAAATCTTACATTGGCTATGTAAGTTGGAAAATTACATTGTATAAGGTAGTAATATAAAGCTGTAAGATATGGTAAAGTAATTTTTTTTTTTATGTTAGATTAATTACTGGTATATTGAAATGTTTAAATTATGATGATTGTGAAAAGTGGTATCAGAGTAGCGTTGTAGCGCTGGGACCCTATGGGTCAACTAACATTTAAAGTTGTGTATTCCTGGTGCACACAGAAAGAGTTAGCTGGACATAATGAGAAGGACACCATTACAGCAACCATCTCTGAATTCTGGGTTACCACAACCCCGACAGGAGATGAACCAAGAAATGTGGATACAGCTGGGGGTGGAACATCATCAACAAACCAATAGGCTGTTAGAAGAACATCAGCACCAAACCAATATTCTTTTAACCACTATGCAGAAGTTACAAGAGGAAATGGAGAAGGTAAGAGATGATAATGCACGGTTGAGGCAAGAACAGGAGAGGATATTGAAAAGTCTCTCTGACAAGCAGAATCCAGGAATTGAAAAGCCAAGTACTGATAGAGAGTTTCAAGAAAGGAATGAAGAAAAAACCATAGATCATGATAAAAACAGAATGGAAAGAAGTTAGTCTCAGCGTAGTAACCAGAATAAGAATTATAATGAAGCTGAATCTGATAATGTATTAGAACAGAAAGAAATAAAAAGGCAGAAAGTAGAACTGCAAGGTGAATTTAGGAAAATAAAACCCCCTACGTTTGATGGAGTAGAAGAGGAGGTAGCTGAAGCATGGCTAATTAATATGAATAAATATTTCCAAGTGTATGAATACAACAATAACCTCAAGGCCAGATTGATTATTTACCAGCTAAGGGAGAAAGCCACTTTATGGTGGGAGGAAGTGAAGAATGTTCATAGTATAGATGACCAAGATGTAACTTGGGATGCATTTCAATAGTATTTTAAGGATAAGTACCTAACAGAGCGCTTCTATGATGAAAAATCTCGAGAATCCCATGATTTGAAGTTGGGACAAATGACAATGGACGAATATATCACTAAATTTACTTCCTTACTGCGTTATGTGTCTTATTTAAGAGATGAGAAGGCTAAAGTACAGAGGTTCCTAAGTAGTTTTCCGACTCATATGAAGGAACGTATAGAGTACGTAAATCCTAAGACGATGGATGAAGCCATCAGAAAAGCCAGAATGTGTTACCAGCAAGAAAAAGTCAAGGTGGAGCAAGGTAAAAGCTGGCAAGCAAAGAAAGAACATAAAGGAAGCTCTGGGTTTAAAAGAAACAAAATCAGTAATTCTAAAGGTACAGCTAGAAGTTCAGTTAGTAAATTTTTTGGTAAGAATCATCAAAGAATAAGGTGGCCTGCAGAAGATAAAACCGCAGAAGCTTCCAGTAAACTAGAACAAAATCAGAACCAAAAGCCACCTTTACAATGCTGGGGGTGTGGGGAGGCACACTATTACCGAAACTGCCCACAGCGAGGTAGGAGCGAAGTAGTGACCAATTTACAAGAGGCCTCAATAGTGGGTGATGTTGCCAGAAACATAGCCAGAATTAATGCAGCATTGGAGGACCGGCAAACTGACTACCGACCGACAATGATTGAACTGGAAGGTAAACTTTTATCTCAACCTGTTTCTATTTTGGTAGATCCAGGTGAATTTTAAGCTATATAAGTCCCAAATTAGTAGAGAACTGTAAATTACAAAGTCAGAAATTTAGAAAATCATGGCTAGTACAGTTAGCTACTGGAGCTAAGAGGAAAGTTAGTGCCAGAATATCGAATTGTGCACTAAAAATTAATGAACAACACCTAACTGTGGATTTCAATATTTTACCTCTGGGATCTTATGATGTGCTACTTGGCATGGATTGGCTGGAAAAACATTGGACACTAGTAGATTGCAAAGAAAAGGTTATTTACTACAGAAAACATGATGGCACTCGTTAGGAGATTCAAGGGATAAAGAAACCTTTACAGTTGCGTCCGATCACAGCATCTCAAATGAGTAAGTGCATGAGGAAAGGATGCCAACTGTATGCTATTCAGGTGGGCTTCACTAACTCTAAAGAAAATACCCCTATGTTGGAAAATATACCAATAGTGCAGGAATTCAAGGATGTATTTCCAGAGGAAATACCAGGATTACCACCTAGAAGGGACATAGATTTTACAATTGAATTGATGCTGGAAGCATCGCCATTTTCAAGAGCACCCTATCGGATGAGTGTACCTAAATTAACTGAGTTACAAATTCAGCTACATGAATTATTGGATAAGGGATATATACGACCCAGTGTGTCTCCTTGGGGAGCACCTGTACTATTTGTGAAGAAAAAGGAGGGCACCATGAGAATGTGCATGGATTACCATCAGCTGAATAAGCTAACTGTTAAGAACATATATCCCTTACCGCGAATTGATGATCTGTTTGACCAAGTAAAGGGAGCCACAATATTTTCCAAGATAGATCTGAGATCGAGATACCATCAAATCCGGATAAAGGATGAAGACATACATAAAACTGCCTTTCGTACAAGGTACGGGCACTACGAATTTGTGGTGTTACCTTTCGGGTTGACCAATGCACCAACAACATTCATGAGGCTGATGCATGGTATATTCCACCCTTATCTGGATAATTTTGTATTAATTTTATTGATGACATTTTATTTTATTCTAAGAATGCAGAGGAACACAAAGAACACTTGCGGATAGTGCTAGAGATGTTAAGGAAGCATCAGCTGTATGCAAAATTCAGCAAGTGTGATTTCTTCAGGGAATAAATCCAATACCTTGGGCATGTTATTACTGCTGAAGGTATTGCAGTGGACCCTGAAAAAATTAGAACAATTATGGAATGGAAGGTACCTCAAAACGTGGCAGACATACGATCATTTATGGGGCTGGTCGGTTATTATAGGTGATTTATTGAGGGTTTTTCTAAAATTTCTTTTCCTATTACCTCTTTACAAAGGAAAGGCATAATATTCAAGAGGACAAGGGAATGTTAGGACAGTTTTGAAAATTTGAAACAGTTATTGACTATAGCTCCAGTGTGAAGAGTAGATGATCCTACTAAAGAATTCGAAGTCTGCACAAATGCTTGCAAGGAGGGTGTTGGAGCGATTTTGTCGCAAGAAGGAAAAGTGGTCGCATATGAGCCTCAGAAGTTAAAGGAACATGAGTAGCGATATTCAGCTTATGATTTAGAATTGACTGCAGTAGTGCATGCGCTTTGGGTATGGAGGCTTTACTTACTGGGAAAAATATTTTTGCTTAAGACTGATCATAGTAGCTTAACCAGCTATTTTAAACAAGTTGATCTCAATTCTTGCTAGGCCAGATGGAATGCCTTCCTTAGCGAATTTGATATTGAGATGCAGCATGTAAAAGGTAAGGAGAACAAAGTAGCAGATGCATTAAGCAGAAAATTGCATGGTATTTATAAACTGTATATTAATGAAGTTGAATGCAGATTTTCAGAACAAATAAAAGCAGAAGCAGATAAATATCCTGAATATAAATTTATATGGCAGCAAGAAAAGGAGTTCAAGGACCAAGGTAAATCGGCAGATTATGAAATTGATAACAATGATTTGCTGATTTTCAAAAAAAGGATTTTCATTCCTAACAAAATAAAGTTGAAGGAACTAATTCTGGATGAATACCATCGTAGTAATTATTTGGGACATCTTGGATATCAAAAGATGTTAATAGAAATAAGGAAAAATTATTTATGGCCAGGAATGAGAAAAGATATTGTAGAATATCTAAACAAGTGTATAGAATTTCAACAAGTAAAAGTAGAGCATCGGCACCCAGCTGGTCTTATGCAACCTATACCCATACATGAGTGGAAGTGGGAGGTGATATCGTTATATTTTATCACCGGACTGCCCAAATCAAAAAGGCATAATGACTCAATTATGGTAGTGGTGGATTGGTTAAGAAAATCCATGCATTTTATACCTATTCAGTCTACTTACAAAATAGTACAAATAGCAAACATCTTTATGCGCGAAATTTTTAGATTACATGGTATTCCAAAGACTGTTATATCCGATAGGGATGTAAAATTTACATCAGCATTCTGGAAAATGTTGTTCACTGGACTGGGGACTCAAGTTAACTTTAGCACCGCTTACCATCCACATACGGACAGGAAAACGGAGCGAGTAAATCAAATTCTGGAAGATATGTTGCGTATGTATGTCATGCAACAGCCAACTAGGTGGGAAGAATACATACACCTAGTAGAGTTTGCATATAACAACGGATATCAGGAGTCACTGAAGATGAGTCCATTTGAAGCCTTGTATGGGTGACGGTGTAGAACTCCTATTAATTGGAGTAGCCCAGAAAACAAGATGATGTTGGGTATCGACATGTTAGCTGAAATGGAGATGGAAATAAAGAAAATTCGACAAAATTTGAAGGCAGCCCAAGATAGGAAAAAAGTGTATGCAGACCAAAAAAGGACTTATCGTGAATTTGAAGTGGGGGACCATGTGTACGTAAGGATTAAACCAAAGAAAAGTACCTTAAGATGGGCCTCATGTGCCAAGTTGGCTCCGTGATTTTGCGGTCCATTCCAAATATTGGAACGAGTAGGACTTGTGGCTTCCCGATTAGCCTTGCCTAGTCATATTCGAGTATATAACGTTTTTCATGTATCATTATTGAAAAGATACATACACGATTCAAAAAATATAATCCACTGGCAGAATATTCAGGTAGTATATGAATACCATATCTATTAAAAATTGTTAAATTGTTAAGGGTTTTGTGTAAAACTGATTCAAGATTATTGTTTGCAGGTCGAGCCGGATGGAGAATTTCTGGTCGAACCTCACAGTATAATCGATCTGAGGGAAATCATGCTCCATAAGTGAGCCATCGCCCAGGTTAAAGTGCAATGGAAACACTTTGGCCCGGAAGAAGCTACCTGGGAGGATGGAGGTTTTGTTCGGGAAGCCTATCCTAAACTCTTTGCTGGAGAAGAATGAGAACACCGGGGATGGGGTTCACTTCCAAGGGGGAATTTGTAACCGCTGGTTTAGTCCTTAACTATTGGTTAAGCTTATTTTTTTATTAAGACTATGAAACATTTCTTATTTATTATATTTTTGAAATTAATAATATCATGAACAAAAATTAAATTGGTTATGGAAATGGTTCCATAAAGTGAAAGATTGATGTTAAAATAATTCAAGATTATGAGTTAGTTGAACATAATCAGTTCAAACAATTTCCTCACCTCTAGGGATAAAAAGGTGATCCCAGTGAGGTAGAGGGGCTTTGTTGGATAACTGGGGGAAAAAGGAAGAAATTCTGGAGAAGATTCCTGGACTAGTGCTAACTAGTGGAACACTGCAAGTTTTCCTCACTGCTGGAATTGAAGACTGGACCGGATTGTCCTGAAGTCTCTTCCAGAGGATTCTGTCAACCATTGAGCTCAGGCTTGGAGCACGGGGGAGAGTGAGGAAGTGATTGCCTCACTTGTGGTAGGGAGGAACCACATCAGTCCAAACATCGAACTATAGATAAGTATAATACTGCTCTGTTATTTAAATGATGAAAGGAAAACAGAGGAATTAATATCTGTAGGATGAGTAAAGTAAAATATGTGTATATTTATATTTTTCTATAAGGAAATATTTATATTTGTCTGTCAGGAAAGATTTATATTTCTGTGAGGATTTATAATTTTCTGTTGAAGGAAAGACTTATAATTTTGTAAGGAAATATTCATATTTTTCTGTAAGGAAAGATTTAAAATTTTCTAGTCAAGTAAGATTTATATTTATATTATTAAGAAAAGATTTACATTTTCTTGTTAAAAAAGGGGTTTCTGTTCTCTGGTTAGAGAGAAACCAAAGCTATGGGAAAATTAAATGCTATTGGAAATTAAGTATTCAGAGAGTTGTTACCACAGAGTTCTCGAAAGAAAACTCGGTGAGGATCGCTCACTGTTTCTATGATATTCCATGGAAAAAATGGTCTGGTCATAAGAATAACAAATAATACGAACACCTTTTTGTATGGAACCTGTGATATGTGAATGGAAAGTAAAGACACAAAGTATGTATGCTAGTATAAGAGTAATGAAATAAAATATAGATATTAGTTTCTGTGAGAATTGTAACATTGTCACATGGCATACAACAAAGAAAATCCATTGACAACCTGCAAGAAAACCTTTCTCATATTGCATGCATGGTCTCATTCTATCTAGCGAAATGAGATAATAGAAAGAAATTCTCAATTAAGTCTAACTTTAGAAAATGAAGAGGGCTTTGATAAATTAATAAATCCATACTCGGATATGGGTATAGTCAGACAAATACTGAATACAGAATTTAGCATTTTGTCGAATTGCATTTCACCGTTATACAATGATGAAATGGTAAACAATACAGTAACCACGATAATTCTCAGAAAAATAAAATAAACCCTTACATTTTTACAAGTGTCGAAAGAAGAGTCGATGGAAGAATATCAACAAAGAAACCGACTGTATGTATATATATATATATATATATATGGCAGAAAAACTACAAGCCCAAAACTTTTAACATTATGAAAAAGATATTCTTTACAAAAGATATATATATAGATAACATAGCTCTAAGTGGTCTAAATTCTGAAGAATCCTAACAACAAAGCTTGAGGGTAAACTTTTTCCCTTAAAACTATCTATATCATTTCGGAATCAAGTAGGCCTAGTGCACAAGCAGGAGTTAGAGCTATAGATGCCCACTTGTAACGACAACAGTAAATAGGGGATTGTAAAACCAGATACAGTACCTGTGACAGAAGAACTACCGTAATTGCGGAAGTGTAGTTATGGAGCCACTAAAGCATAGAAGTGAATCACCCAGAAAAACGAATAAGAATATGTATACCTGCAAGAGAATAACATTATAGTCAAGGTTCAGAAGTTTTTATAAATAATATAAGAGAAGTAAACGAAATATAATAAGTGAGATAGTGTTATATACTTGTAGGTAACTTATTAGTGCCGAATACTACCCTGTAAGAAATTGTAGAGATGGGTTAAGCTCAGAACCAAGACCTCTCTTCGGGATTAACATAATGTAAAAAGGAAAACAAGAATTGAATTGTGAAAGAAGACCATTACCTCAGTGGAAATGGACTGCAAGCTGGAGGAGTTCCTCTGTGCAAGGGTAAGAACGTTAAGGACTACCGAAGTGGAAGCCAAACCCTCGACTTCCTTGATATTTCTTCTACGGGTACAGCAGGTTCGAAGGAGGTTGGGCATCTTCATACCCTCGGCCTGAAATGCGAACCCAACACACCAACAAACAGCGAGAGAAGAACCCCCTTTGTCAAAAACTATGGAGCGCCATTGCAGAACTAGTTCACCTAGCTATGCAACGCAAATGAGACAATCAGATAGGGTTTTTCGAGTTTTGTTGAAATGATAACTTTGGTAGAAAGCGCAGTAGCCGTTGATTCGATAATCCATCTGACGGTCTCAAATAATCTAGGCGTCTAAGCTCGAATCCTGATGTAGTTTGGGAGGTACCAAAATATCTACCGAGAGTTAAGATTTATTTAATACCAAAGGACCTTAATTAGTCACGTTCTGACAGTTCATAGAACTTGACTAAATGTATAATTCCTCGAAGAACTGAACCATTAATGAATGAGTTAAGAGGTATCGAAAAGCTGAGTGCGGATCAAATATTTCATAGGTTGAAGACTTGGTCCTACCGAAACAAAAAATGAAATTAACCATCTTAACTTTCGTTAGAGTTTTAATGTTCTTAATTGAAAAGTAACCAAATACACTTGGAGTCATAAAAATCTTACATAGGCTATGTAAGTTGGAAAATTACATTCTATAAGGTAGTAATATAAAGTTGTAAGATATGGTAATGCAATTTTATTTTTATTTTTATTTTATTTTTTTAATGTTAAATTAATTATTGGTATATTGAAGTGTTTAAGTTATGATGAATGTGACAACATTAATGTCAATAGAGATGACAAGCGGGAATATCAACAAGTGTTGGATCTGCCTTATATATATATATATATATATATAATTAATTAATTAAATATTTTAATCTTAAAAAAAAAATTAAATTAAAATATTAGAAATTTATATAAAAATTCTTTTTAAATTATTATTTTAATAAAATTAATCTTTTCATTAATTTAATTTAATTTCATAGTCAAACTAGTCGTTATCCTAACAACTGGTTTAGTCATTTCTACATCTATTTAAACTTAATGTCTGCATCTGATCTCTCACCTAGTCCTAATGACGAACCACACTGGTTGGTTCGAAACGCATCGACAATGTTCTATTGCATGTGATTATTACCGAAAGAATTCTAAATATTAACGATGGATCATAGAAGCCAAAATTCTAAAATTTATTATATCCTAAATTTACATGAACAATATCATTTTATTATTACTCTCGAGAACAAATTTCATCATAATTATTGTTTAAACATCCATTGAGGGTGTTCAACTCATACTCAACTAATTGCTTTAAAAGATTAAATATGATTAAAGAGAGTTTTAAGTTTGCAGTGTTTTTATTGTTACACGTTTGACTGGGATTTTCTATTTTAGATTGGAATTTTATATTTGTGTTTGAGAATGTAGAATACTAGTGGGATTATTTGCAAATCGATTATAAACACCAAATTTTTAGAGGTTGAAGTTGGTGATGGGACTTGCTTTCATATTGCTTATATCCTCCCACATTAAGGGCAAGTTAAATAATAGTATTTTCAAATGATAAAGAATATGGTGATGATGTGTTTGTAGGTATTGGTTATGGAAATAATATTGAATATTATTTTTGAAAATCTTTAATTAATGTGAGTATAATTTAATAAAAAATATTATATTATATAAGTTAAGAATGGTACTATAGAGCTTAATTGGGTGGCTAATCAATTTTTTTTTAACTATTTAGTTGAATTTCTTCCATGTTGGAGTTGAGTTGGATTGCTTCCATGTTGGAAGGTAATCACCAACATTATGTTGGTCCATAGTACTTTTATTGATTTATTTATTTTGATTCATCTTTGTCTCTCTTTACACCACTTCTTCTAAGTGGTTATGATAAAACAATGTTAAGCAATACACTTTTTTTTTTCCTTTATGAAACGATAATAGATTTTGTATTATAGCAAGAAGTGGTGTTCAATCTCTATCTCATCTAAGTGGCATATCTAATAAGTTATGTTTCCCCATTTCTCTTTGGGCACCTTCCATATACTTATCTCACATCTCAATCTATGCAAACTAGTTATGGGTTGAACCATCACATGTTCTCCATTTAAAACATATGGAGGGCGAGGTATTCTTGAATTTTGATCTACCTCAATGTAAAATCCCCTCTTTCTATACTAGCAACTCAACCAATATATCCAAAACAAAAAATCACAACAAATATATTCAACCAATATAACATATATGTTTATTAATACCACTGTAAAACCCTTTCTTGCTAAACAAATAACTTAACCATCATACCACGAGAAAAAATACTACAATAACCAAACACTTCCAATATATTATGATTTTTTTCATTAATATAACCTATAATTACATGTTGGGACAACCTTTTTAGTTATAAAAATCGATTTATGGAAGCTCATAAACAAGCATGGCTAATGGCATAATTTAATGGGAAAATAGGGGATGATGACAACACTAAAAGGTCATCTTATACCATTGTAAAATTACTATACTAGAACAAATTTTATGGTTGGTTCAACCCTCCCTTTTGATGCCACGACGAAGTAAATGATGGCTCGAACTACTACAAAAAAAATGGTGTTGGATAGGGAGACAAAAATCTGGGCTTAAACTACCTATAAAAAGCACCCTCAACTTGCTAATAATAAATTAGTACATCCTCCTCAAGTGATCCCATTGTATGAAAATGAGTGAATTGGCCACCTTTTCCCCACACGAATTATAGATGGAAAATACAACCTATAAAGGTCACATAAACTATGGTTGTACCCACGACCTGGCAATGAGATGAATCTTCAATAATAAATATTTGTGAAAGATCTTAGTGAACTTTCCTTCTGATCAGCTAGGGTGGATTTGTTTCACCACCAAAACCAATTCACTCAATAGTTTCACACTTAGCACTCCAAATCCTTAATATCACTACAAATTGAAATGAGGAAATGATTATGCATGCCCAAAGAGTGAGCTCCAATCTCTCTTTTATCATCAGAATACCATGGGTCCTTCTCTTTTTTTCTTGGAGTGATCATTCGAGGAGAGACATTACACCCAATAGGTTGAAGTGTTGGATATAATAGTGCTATTTCTTCTGCAAGCGTCTTCTCATATGTCCTCCTTATAGAAATTTTGTATTTGATTTAAGGACGCTATTTTTCATTACCACCTCTTACAACTTCTTATGGATAGTTGTTTCAAAACTTTATTGCTTTCTTAGAGGCATAAGGATCAATGTTATGGACACATTTTTACAGTATTTTTTTTGAATGAATGTTTAGGAGTTTGATTACTCTATCTTGTCTTCATGTTTTTCTTTGTAGACACCCACTTGAAGGAACATTAAGAATATTATATGAAAACATTTAAGATGAAGCCTGTAGTTGGCTCTTTGGCCTATCTTTCTTGTTTTTTTTTTGCATCTAACTTTGTATTATAATGATGACCCTTTATGGCCATTGCAGCATATCATTATTGTGGCTAAATTAGGTGATACAAGCATATCTTGTTGTAAATTATTCTTTTTGATGGCTTTCAAGTAATTTTGTTTGGCTATAAGGTTTTTGTCTTGGTAAAAATTATCTATTTGGTATTTTTTTCTAGTTTATTTTGCATCTATCTTCTCTTACCTAGCACCTTCATATGGATGTTAAGTGCTAATTAAAGTACGTTGTAAGTGGGACCACTTGTATTAGGTACATCCTATTTCCTTTTCTCCATGTCCGAAGATAATCTCACAATTATTTGTGAATGACTTGATGTTGTTTGATAATCAGCTTCCTTTGGCATTTATTGGTAACCCTCAGACATATTTGGATTCATTATATATGGTAGCTCTCTTACACATTGTTCTTCAACAATTGTAGACTTAGATTTAGTCTTACTTGGTCCAAATTCAACATGTTCATATACTTTGGAGGTTATTCATATTAATGTTAGTGATGTCATGTCCGCTACCTTTCAAGTGTCACCTAGCTATCTTGGAGGAATAAAAAATTTAATGGAACCATGGGAGTTTTACCTTATTGACCATTATCTTATGGAATTAATTCATAAATGAGGTTTTAAAATTGTGAAAAATAGAGTAGATGTATTGTAGGCATTGTTTGGCTAGGGGTGGTAGGGGTGGTTTATAGGTAATAGGGAGTATACAAAGGAGTATTAATTAAAAATGGGGACTTCTATTAAAAATAAGCATTATTATTATGAGAAATATGTATTCGTAGGGGGCTGGGGGATCAACAAAGGGATTTTGGGATTTTTATATCAATATATAGTGAGATTAAAGGCATTATTTAATATACCATAAATTCCAGTGTTATTAAATAAATTGACTAAGTGCAAACACCATGAATGGAAAAAAAAAAATATGACAACTCTCATCCCTTTTTTTGTAACGACAATGTATTCTTGTTCAAGAATTGGAGAAAATAGAAACTCCAACTTATGCTTCTAGTCTTGATGTCCAATGTGACACAACAACATAATGTAATATTGTTATCATTTTTACTAATTTTATTTAAGGTGAGGTGTGTTCAATGTATAGAGTCTCTAGGATAATAGAATGTTAGAGCATGCTTATTTGGGCAAAGGATTGCAATAGAATTTTGGTGTTCCTTCATATTTTATAATAATCCTTACTACTTGGATACTATGCCAAAATTTTTCAATCCAAAATACCTTTAAGTTAGTTATACACCATAGAAGAATCATTATGGAAGGATCATCTCCCTTCAAAATGTTTTCTCCTTTATTGCTTGTCCATGATAATCAATTACATATTATTAATGACAAGATATATGTGGTGATAGGTGGATAACATACCCACATCCTTTGAAATTATTTGTCCTTGAAGCATAAGATGCCCAACCAAGTAGTATTCCTTTGCGAGATATACAAGAAACTAGTGCTTTACTTCATTATCCAACCAACCATATGTTGGCTAATTTAATTGATGGTTAAATTACTTAATTAATTGTCAACCAAGGTTTGTGTACTTATGAAGTGCATGTGCACAATATATGTTAGGAGTTCTATTTTTCAGTTTTAAAAGATAAAATTGATCTAAGTATGAATGAGGTTAAATTAAATAAAAGTGTTCCCATGTGATATGAATAGAATGTATTAGTTTTGTTGTGCTAAGTATCCAAATAGTAATTAAAATGTGTGCATAAGGTTCTCTGAAGTTTGTAGGTGAAAAAAATGAATTTAACTTAGTTAAACAGATTTCTGTGTGAGGTTAAAGCATGTAAATTTCTTATAAAACATTGTAAAATAGTAAATAATAGAGAATTAAACATCACATGTAATAGTACTCAGCAAATTTGATGAAGTAGTTCACCCCTCCTGGGCTACATCTACTGGTCCAGCTCCCAATGACATGTCCCTCATATCTTGTTGCTCAAAAATGGTAAGTACATGTGAAATAAAGCCTCAAATGGTTGTTTTCTCTATAAAAACAACTTCATAATTCTTGAATTAGCCAGGAATGACTATTGATTTGCAGAAAACAAAGAATGGATGCTCAAAATACACTGAAAACACCCTAGTGGCCCTAGTGGCTCCTTAACCTCTCCTAAAGCTAAACCTTCACAATATGACCTCTGATGGCTTTGAAAAATATGCCAATGTGTTAAAAATGTTGATAATACCAAAAATTGACTATCCATCCATCAAAATTGGTCAAAAATCCAAGGAGTTATGGCCAAAACAGTAAATTGCACAATATCCCTTAAAAAGCTCCACTAAATGTGGAGATACTCCAGTTAAGCTGACTAAAAATGGTGACGACGCTAATTTTGGGGGGTACGCTCCATAAATGGTGGTGGTTAGGTGCTGGCATTTAATGTCATGTTGGGGAGTGATCACATGCTCTGCTAAAACCATTGGAGTTAAATGTTACGTTAACTGTTGGATAAACCGTTGTTAATCCCACCGAGAACAACAGTCACATGACCCTAAGGAAGCACATGGATAATGTTTGTTATGTAACCACCGGAAGGTTAGCACCTGGTCGTGAGCTTAGGGTTCTATCAAGCGAGGGTTGGCCCTTAGGGGGTGGCCCCCTTGGCCACCGACGCGAAGTTTGATAAAGTTCAAATACAAACTACCACCCATAATTAATAAGAACCAAAGCACATTTTGAATGGTCAGGCACTCCTGCTGCGGACAGAAGGTAGTGGGTTCCATTCCCACAGACTCCAAAATTTTTCCTTACACCTCTTGACCTCTAGCCTAGGGCCACATGGCAGCCTCCAGGTAGGCCAAGTGGCGTCCACTGATAGGAAAAAAAACCTTAATACAATTTTTTTTCCATATATATATATATATAATTTCCATAAAAAGTCAAAATGAGTCAAAAGTCCAGTTTTTGGAGTTTACTGGGTTTTTCAAACCTTCATAACTTTTGTATACGACCTCTGTTTTGCGAACCGTTCACGACATCAGAATCGCAACGACGAGACCTTTCTAGTTGCTCAGGTTGCAAGAATTTTTGAGCACTTTCATTTTTGAGAATTTTTGAACTATGGACATGATCTCCTGATCACTATGCACATGTTCTTTCCATTAAAATGACTATTTTCAAAGGAAAACTGACTTCAAGGAAAAATCAAATAAATATTCTAGTTATCAAACTGAACTGAAATTTAATTTTTGCAACATGAATTCAAAATTACCCTATTTGAACTGAACTAGAACAAAAAAAAAAAATCACTCCAATTGGTACTGAATTGAGAAATATATTCTAATTGAAAAATGTACATTCTACTTCTAATTGTAAGGAATCAAAATATTCTATCTACTTTTGCAAATTGAAATTCTATTATTGACAGACGGAAATAAATCAAAACTAGACTTTTTCAACCGAATATTAAATTGAACTCTAACGTCAAAGGACTACTAGTGTGCACAATTATAATTCAGAATTTCTCTATCCATCATTCATGAAATCAATGACATAAATCAATTGAATTACTAAATGAAACTGTTGAATGGAATGAACTGTGAAAAGAAAATGTGTTTTTTTCTTTTATGAGTGCTTGGCAATTTGGAAAAATTAAACTAGATATCTATGGAAAAAATACTAATTAAAAGCATCAAAAAATTGCAACAAAGAAAGAACTATTCATTTAATGAATTGAAATGAACATAATATAAAGCTAATCTAGTCTTACAACTCTCCAAGGAGCCTTGCTGTTGAGTTCAAGCACACAATTAAATATCAAATCACTTGGTCACACATTTGTCACCAAATAATGAAGTATTTATATTAATTTTCAAAGTCTTCAACAACAGATGATTGCATAAATTAACAAGGATAATGATTATCTATTACGTTGCCTCAGGGTTTTTTATACTCTCTTATTAAATAATTTTCTTAAGAGTCATAAGTTGAGAGGTAACTTTGCTAATCTAACAACGAAGAAATGAGATCAAAATTAGAGTCTTTCTTTCGTGGTTTTCTATTGAAAGAGTAAATCACAAGGGATTTAATTTGACACATCAACTTTGAACTCTACTCTGCCACTTCCATGCTAACTTAATCCCACCACGAAATTCCTTCAAAGTTTGCTTATCGTTGGAGTGTCATAACCAGAGTTGACTTTTTTTTTACATTTAGATCTCTTAAACCATGTGACTTTCCAGAATGCTAAGATAGGTGGATATCCATGTGTTGACCATTTTCGATCTACTCGTGTCTTTTATTCCTTCTCTAATGCACTGGAACCTGTCTAACCATGAAGGTTGTTTGTAGAATTCTTGGTTAGATGGAGAATGAATGTGATTCGGTATCTATAGGAATGTTTAAATTAAATTTCATAAAGAAACAACAGATTATGAATTATGAATGATTGATACCTTTTTAGATGTTTGAACATGTCTAAGATGATTTTTTCGCTTGAAACTGGAACAAAAATATTATGGGAAAATATGGAAAGGAAGGAAAAAAGGGTTGTAAAAAAGGACATTATAATATATATTATCATTATCCTCGAAATTTTATATTAACATACAATTCTAATTTTATATAAGTAACTTAAATAAACCATAATTATAAATATTTTAATTATCTTGCATTAAAAATGTAATAAATATAAATAAAATATGAAATAATACATTAATTAATTTAAAATTATTAGAGTTGGTCGACCTTTTTCATTTTCTTTCTCTCCACTATTTATTAACCACTGCTCTTCTCTCTTCTTAACGGGTTATCTGATGATGAGTCTTGATTTAGACTCGAAACGTAGAATAAAAATGAAGACTGTGGATATTCAAAGTTCCGTATCTAAACCACAGAAACCTCCAATCTAATATTTATTTATTAATTTTTTTTGAATTATTTATTTATTTATTTATTTTAATTTAATTTTTAATTTTTATTTATTTTTTTAATTTAATTTATATATTTAAATTATTTTATTATATATATATCTATTTTAGATGAAATAGAATATTTATTGCTACTTCTTGATGGAAATTTAAGAATATTGGTCCTCAGAAGTGCTACTTAATACTTTTAAAAAAGGGGGTAAAAAAGAAATGGGAAAGAGATAGGGAGTTGTGAAAATCTAAATCGCCAAGAATTCTTGGTTTTCAATTAATATTTTCTTTATAAACATGCCAAACATGTTGTTTTTCGTGCTTATACTTATACTTATTATTTGTTTTAATAGTAAAATTACAATTGAGTTGGATGATGAGGAGAAAGATCTCCTTTCTCAAATAACTTGAAATCATAATTATCTTGAAAATATTTGACAAATTATTCTCTTGTTAATGGTTTATGATATAACCTTAATCTATGACCATTAACGAGGAAGGTGGCTTTTTCATCATCAATGGTTTTGATTTTTACTACTCCATTATCAAAGACAATATCTATCTCATAAGGGCTAAACTAGTGAATTTGAAATTTTCCTTGAAAATATTTCAATTTAGAGTAAAAATGAAGAGCCCAATCACATGGCTTAAACCTTTTAGCTTTTATGAAATTTTCATTCCCTATTGATATTTGCTACTGAACTATTTTGGTTCTTTGGATAACATCTTGTCAAATCTCATCTAGCTCATTCAATTGTGCTAACCTTTGTTTTTGAGCTTCAGATAGATCAAGGCCCAATTTGACTATTGTTCAGAAGGTCTCCACTTGGAACTCAATTGGAAGAAAAAATTTCTTTCCATACATAAGCTCATAAGGAGTACATCCATATTTATTTCTCCATGTCGTTTTATATGCCCATAGTGCCTATGGAAGCTTTATGCCCAATCTATTCTATGCAAATGCACAATCCTGGTTAGAATTGCTTCAAGTACCTTTTTAGTGGATTCCACTTTCCCATTGGCTTTTTTATCATATGGAGTAGAACTCTAATGTTTGATCTTTTATTGCTCAATTATTTTCTGCACCAACTTGGATGTGAATTGAGTACCTTGAAATGTCACAATTTCTCTTGGGACACCACAACGAGTAAAATATTCTCAAAAAGAAATGTAACTACAACATTTTTAATTGAAAATGGAAGTGGTTTAGCTTCTACCCATTTTGTAACAAAATATGTACAAACAAGTATATATATTTTCTATATAGATGGAGGATTTATTGGACCAACAAAATCTAGAGACCACTTTTCAAAAGGCTCTACAAGTACCTATGGTTGTAGAAGCATCTCATCTGATGAAACATGCTTTCCCATTATTTGGAAGCTATCACATCTCTTGACATATTCTTTGGCATCCTTGAAAAGATAAGGCCAATAATATCTCAAAAGAAGGATTTTGTAATCACTTCTTCTACCAGAAAATTTTCCTCCACATGGTTCATCATGAAAATATTTCAATATTTGTGGTACTTCATCTTCTCAAACACACCTTCCAATGATTAAGATAGGTCTAGTTTTATATAGTTCTCCATTTATCCAAGAATAAGGTGCACTTGTTTTGATAAATTTCTTCTTCTCCTTGGATGATAATTGTGGCTGTACTTTTCCTGTAGCCAAATAATTAACAATATCTGCAAACCAGGAAATATTAGTAGATATTGCAAAAATATATTTGTTGGGAAAATTGTCATTTACAGGAACATCATTATAATTATTCTACATTCTAGAAAGGAAATCAATAACCGTGTTTTCTTTTCTTGGTCTATCAAGGATAATAATGTTGTATTTCTGCAATAATAACAACCATCTTGTAATTATACCATTAGTAATTGGTTTTTTCATTAGATATATAATAGTAGAATGATCTATATGAATGAAAGTTTCATGACCAATGATATAATGTCAAAACTTATTAATGGCATGCACAAAAACTAAAAAATAATTTCCTGTTACAATATAATTTAACTCTACAAGAGTCAATTTTTTTCTTGCATAATAAATAGAATAAGGAATTAGATATTTATATCCCAACACAACTCCTAAAGTTGTATATAAAGCATTAGTTTAAATTTGAAAAGGAAGAGACCAATAAGCCCTTTTAAAGTTGGTGTTTCAATGATTTTCTGCTTCAATGTCAAATTCTTTCTCGTAGTCAAAATTCCAAACAAATTCACTTTTGTAAGAAGTTTGAAAAGCCGAGAGGTTATTTTTGTGAATTTTTATATGAATCTTCTATAATAACCAGTGTAACCAAGAAAATTTCTAACATCTCTTTGAGAAGTAGGAATTAAAATATTAGTAATTAATTCTACCTTATATGAATCCACTTTAATTCCATCACCTGAAATATGGCGGCCTAAAAGAATTCCCTCATTAAACATCATAAAATACTTCTCATGAATTAATGAAATATTTGCTACTTTACATAGAATTTTACTATTTTTTCAAGAGATTATTCAAAAGTATTCCCATAGACAGTAAAGTCATCCATGTAAACTTCCACACAATCATGAATTAGATCATCAAAGATAACCAGAACTGCTCTTCGAAATTTTGCAGGTACATTACACAATCTGAAAGGAAGTACCTTGTAATCATATGTACCCCATGGACATGTAAAGGTTGTTTTGTATTGATCTTCCAATTCCAGTTGGATATGGTTATATCCACTGAAACCATCAAGAAATGAAAATTATTTTTTCCCTGCTAAGGTATCAAGTACTTGTTCTCTAAAAGGAAGTGAAAATGATCTTTCAAAGTAGCTTTATTCATTTCCATATAATCAATGCACTCCATTTTCCATTCTTCTTTGGAACAATCACCAAAGGTGATATCCATTGACTATCTGATATCAAATAAATAAAATTCACATTAAGTAACTTTTGTAATTCCTCCTTAATAATTTATCTCAGATTAGGATTGATCCTTCTGAGTTTGTCTAACTGGTTTGAAATTTTCCTGAATATAAATATGATGCATACATGTTTTGGGATCAATTCCCTTCATATCAGTATATTCCAATGCATAATTAGAGGAATGTTTTTTTAGCATCTTTATCGATTTTCTCTTTTGAAATTATTCCAAGTTATAATTGATGTTTAATGTTTTACCTAGAAATATTTCTACAAAAGAATTTCCAAAATTTTCCATATAATGAAAAGCCATTTGATGATATGATATGTTGGCTTGAGGGGTCCTGACCCAGGTTCGGTGTGCAAGGTTTGCCAACAAACCCCTATACTATTGGCCCTTTCGGCAGTGAACTGCTTTCGTAGGTCACAGTCTCACCCGAAGTAGTATGGGTGGGTGCTGGAACTAGGTTTCCGCACCCTGAGAAAGGAAGGGTAAGGCAAGCAGAGTTGTGTTCTGTTCCGTAATTCCCAGATTACCTTGTTTCTTCACAGGGTTAATTATGTATCTATTTGCATCCACGTGCACTAGATCTATAATTATATGCTTTCTATAACATCAACACATCATTATATAAATAGAGAGGAATAGATCTAGATCCAAGCATTCAGTACACAGACATTTGCAGTGGAAAGACAGAAAATACATAACACAGCAATTCTCAGCAATTCATACAACAGTACTCACAGATTCAGATCTCTAATAATCCTTCGCATTCATTCATTCATCAATCTTTCCTTACAATTCCCTTCCCAACCTGCGCACATAGCAGTAGGGTCTGCACACAGCTGGACTAGGATCTTCGTGCACACATCCAGCAGGAGTTTGTTCCCCAAAACCCAAACAGATAGCTTAAACAACAGATCGCATCAATAGCTCATCAATTCCTATCCTTTACAATCCAAAATGCATCTCTATTTATAACAATCTAGCCTCAACGTTCCTATGGTCCGCAACCCATGGTTTTCAGACCCCTAGTTTACCCTTTGACCCATTACAATGCATTCGGGGCTTTGACCCGCCCCAAAACCCCTGCGCTATACTAAATATAATAAAAAATAATCAAAATGGACCAGTTTCACAGCTTTTTAGGAGACCTCGTTCCAACAGTCCCCCAACACAATCTTGTGACTCGTTTCGAGTCACTGCACTGGTGCAACCACGTAGTCCGCAACCTGGTATGGTTTGAGTCGACTACCATTGACAAAGCTAGGAATGAGGTCACCACGCAGGGTAGCTAACTGGACTGCTCCGCCATTCATAACCTCCTTAACTATGTAGGGACCAAGCCAGTGCTGCCAGAATTTTCCTGGATGTTTCACAAATTGGCTATCGTATAAAAGGACAAGATCACCTTCAATGAATGTCTTCTGGCGAATGTGTCAATCATGCCAGGCTTTATCTCGAGCCTTTTGAACCTGCTGTTGAAACTGAGCAATAAATCGATCTTCCTCCAAAGCCACCAGTTGCGCCAGGCGCTCTTCTATGATATCGGAGTCCGCCATATTTGTGAATGCTACGATGCATAGGCTAGGAACAACATACTCTATGGGCATGATGGCCTCCTTGCCATAGATCATTCGGAAGGGTGTCCTGTCGGTCAGATTTTTGCAGGTCATTCAGTATGCCCATAGAACCGAGGGGATGCGAACATCCCAGTCACTACGATCGGCATTACAAACCTTCATTAATGCCTGCTCAAAAATTTTGTTAAAAGCTTCAACCGCCCCATTAGCCTGGGGATGATATGGTATACTCTTGGCGTGGTGGATCCAGAATTCCTCATTCAAAGCTTGAATCATTTGGTTAACAAAATGCGTACCTCTGTTGCTCATTAGGATCTTCGGGCAACCAAACCTGGTCATAATCTGCTCAAAGATGAAGTGCGCAACAGTATCAGTAGTACAATATTTTACTGCTTGTGCCTCAGCCCATCGTGTGACGTAATCAGTGGCAGTAATAATGTAGCGTGTGCCTGTTTTCTTGCCTGGTGGATTGATGGGTCCTATAAAGTCAATAGTCCATTTATCAAAATCCTGTAGGGCCATTTGAGGCTGTAATGGCATGTCATCTCGTCATGAGGGTCGGCCAGTTCGCTGGCATGTATCACACGATCTACAATAGGTGTAAGAATCCTGATGCAGGGTAGGCCACCATAAGCCAGCCCTCAAAATCTTTTGTGTCGTAGCCCTTCTTGCGTAGTGACCGCCTGCGACTCCATCATGTTCTTCTGTGAGGACGATGGGTTGTTCGTGTTCCAATACATATCTGCGAAGTATTTCATCGGTGCCTAACTTGTATAGTTGTCCTGTGATGATAGTAAAGTCTACAGCTCGAGTAACCAACTCCTTCTTCTGTTGTATAGAATACGCAGCAGGGGCCACGCCCGTAGTAAGGAACTCAATGATATCAGCAAAGTGAGCATCAACCATCTTAATGGTAAACAGTTGTGCATCGGATAAGCCTTCGTCCAGGTTAGTGGGTTCTTCCCCTGTATCGATACGAGACAGATGATCCAGGCCTACATTCAACCTTCCAGGCTTAATGATGATCTCAAAATCATATTCCTGAAATAGCAACAGCCAGCGACAAATCTTCCCCCCCAACACAGGCTTGTTGACCAGGTATTTCAAAGCCGAATGGTATGTGAACATCTTAAAGTGTCCACCCAGTAGATAGTGTCGATACTTTTGTAGTGCATACACCATAGCCAGTCCTTCACGCTCAGTGGTAGAGTAATTTCTTTCGGCGCTCGAGAGTTTGCGACTGGCAAAGGCAACCGGGTGATCAATGTCTCCTTTGCTAGGCTGAGTGAGGACCGCGCCCAGGGAAATGCCTAACACATCGGCATGTACATGAAATTATTTTGACCAGTTAGGAAATATCAATATGAGTGCAGAAATCATCTTCTCTTTTAGTAGTTCAAAGCTCTTCTGACATTCATCATTCCAGAAAAAAGAGACATTTTTTTTAGTAGTTGTTCCATGGGTGCTATGATCAGAGTGTATCCTTGAATGAATTTTTTGTAATAGCCCGTGTGACCGAGAATGGAGCGCAGCTGTTTCTCCGTTGTGGGGGCTTCCAGGTTGATAATTACAGCTATTTTCGCAGGATCAACCATCAGTCCTTGCCGATAGACTATGTGTCCAAGCAAGATTCCGAAAGGTACACAGAAGATGCACTTTTTGATATTCAAGGAGATCTGGTGCTTCCGGCACGCATCCAACATTAATCGCAGGTTCGAGACATGTATTTCACTAAGCCAAAAACCGTCCAGTCATCGAAGTAAACCTCCAGGAACTTATGAAGAAATTCTTTGAACACAGCCACTACGACCCTTGAAAAGATAGCAGGTGCATTCTTAAGACCAAAGGGCATGACCGTATACTGAAAGAAACCCCATTCGGTGGCAAAGGTGGTCTTACTGCGATCCTCAAGTGCAATTCTGATCTGGTGGTATCCCGAGAATCCATCAGTGAAGGAACAGGCCTCCTGGCCACCCACACTATCAAGGATTTCATCGGAGAAGGGAGTAGGGAAGGGGTCATGAACGCAGGCGTCGTTCAGCTTTTGTAGGTACACATAGATGCGTATTTCTCCCTTTTCCTTTTTCTCCTGAACGACCATTGGACTTACCCAATCTGACTGTTCAACTAGTTCAATGATACCTGCGGTCAACATTTTGTCCAACTCTTCTTTGACCTTTTTCTTATACTTAGGATTCAACCGGTAGGGTCGTTGCTTGATAGGCCGCGCCTCAGGCTTTAGAGTGATGTGCATAATGCCGAGGTCCCCAGTGACTCCTTTGAGCTCAGAAAAATTTGTAGGGAATAAGTCCTGGTACTCCATAAGTAGCTTGGCAATTTTGCCCACGGTGCCTTCATCCCAATAGTTCCCAATTTTAGCCATCTTAGGGTGTCCTTCTGTCCCAATATTAACTTCGTGTAGCTGGAGAGGTTGTGTTACATCGACATCATGGAGCGATGGTCCGATAACGGTACGTTCTCCTTTAGATTCCAGAATAGAGATATTCCGTAGGTTATCCTCTTCTTCGTTAATCGCTAAGCTCCGACAATTCACTATGTCTTGCATCTGGGCCTCCCATGTCAGAACGACTGGTGGGCTGTGTGGGTGAGGCTCCTTAAATATGAATGCATCAATGTCTTGCAAGGCTTCTTCAAGCATCTCTGTTCCCCCAATAAGTCTGAACGTTCCAATAAAGTCCTATTTTAATATTTCCCAGTGGCGGATCCGTTGATGTAACTCTGCATCTAAGTACCAAGTAGCAGGGATAGGGCCCAAGGCATGTATAAATAGATGGATCCATTCATCTGGGGTTTAGTCGGCCCATTTGGTTGTCTAGGTACGCAGATGCGCGCGGGGATCCCCGGGCCCTAGGAATATCTTGGTGCATATATCAGCGGGAGGTGCGAACCGTAGCACCATCCTATCCCGACATGTCTCCCAGTCCGGAAATGCGTTCTTGTGGGTATCCCACCAGTGTGCAGGTATGCCGCGCAATGCCAGATTGAGTGCCTAGAGTCGCCGATCTTTTGGAACCCTAGCCTCTAATGTTCTTAAGAAGTCCTGGACAGTACTAGACTCATCAAAGTGGGGAAGGTCCCTTACCTCCGAAGTAATGCAGTAGAGGGTCCTTGCAACTCGAGGGCTTCATAGTGCTGAGACATTGTGTAGCTGGGTCTGCCAACTCTCAAGTTCTTCATCTGGGTCAGAAAAGTATTCCCTATTTTTCTCCCAATCAAATACTCCGCTTGTTGTAGGGTCATCCTGGTCTTCGTCCTGTGTCGTCATCCTGTAGATGTGTTCGAGTTCCTCCGCTTCATACGTTGATTCTGTATACCGCATACCCTCAGCGGGAACCAGTGGTACTATTACACGTGTACTGTTCTTCTCAAACACCATGCTACGTTTTTTTAGATTAATGACACCCCCTACGTCGATAGCCTAGTCTATTCCTAGGAGTGCAGGGTAGGGATCTGTATCTTCCAAAATTTCTATGACCTCAAAGTCAGCTAGGACCTTCACTCCTGTGATATCGACCATAACTTTTGGCAACCTTCCCAGAGGGATGATCTTCTGTTGATTCGCCATTCGCAGCTGGATAGTGGACCATTCTAATTTAGGTTCTCCCATTCATTGCCATGTTTGTTTTGGTAAGACGTTCACATCAGATCCAAGATCAAGAATAACCGGATCTATCTCATAGTCACCAATCTGCGCAGTCAATCGCATTTCCCTCCCGGTGTGCTTTTTGTAGTTGTGTAATTTGTGTACTTCCTTAACCTCAGCTGCTATTCTGGGTCGGGCTGCACAGTCCTGTAGCAATAGTTGAAGATTTTCTCCAGCCTGTGGGTTGCGTAGTAGTTTTCAACCTCCTCTCTTGTCTAGAGATGCGCTGGTGGCTACGCAGGGGCTTTCAGTGACTCCTGCTTCCTGAGATTTGGTTCCTTCTTAGCAGCAAGCTCCTCCCTTGCTTCCTAGGTTACCATGCTGCGCGTTATGACTTTTATACTGGGATCTTCACTCCTTAGCTCTGTTTTGACTCTATATACATTTTGTGTGGGGGTAGACTGTTTGTCCTTCATTCTTGTTAACAAGATTGGGCAGTCTTTGATCTCATGGTCCAGTTGTCGGGAATATTTACAGGAGTGCCTAGTGGGATTTGGGCAGTCCCTGGTGAAGTGCCCTACCTCTCCACAGTTGTATCAAATCAGCTGGCCCCGTCCTCGTCCTACGCTCCCTCCCCGTCCCCCTGCCCCTTGCAGGAGAGCCACCAAAGGTCGCGGGAGATCTTGGAGAGGCAGGATCGGATTGTACCCTACAGAGGGTTCCCCGATCTACCAACAAGTAATATGTGCGAAAATTATGTTCATCATGTCCTATAGATCGGCAGAACCTGCACCATTGTTGCTTCAATTCACCCCTATTTATACAAGGACACTGGGTTGTATCATGTAGTCCCGCTACCCGGCAATCTTCGCACCAGAGGTCAGTGCCGACTCCTTTTCCCCGTTCCGCCCGTAAGCTCTGTATTTCTATGTGCATGGCTCCGAGATGCTCCTGAATTTGCTGCACTCCTTCCTTTGTGTCATCCTTAGGCGCAGCTTCAAGTTTCATGGCAGCTTCCAAGGCTTTTTCCTGCAATTCAAAGGTTTGGTGTCCCATGGGTATGCGTAAGTGAGGTAGTAGCATAGCGATGAACCATTCCGTGTGTTGTTTGTCGTCGTACTTGAACTCACCTTCCCTGATCGCTTTCTTTAACCGTTGATCGGCCTCCCATACCGACTCAGACGTTCCTTGCTTGAAGTCTTTTACTTCTGCTACCAGCTGAGAATAGGATTTCGGCTTTCGGAATTGTTGTTTTATGGCATCCTTAATATTTTGAAGCGTTGCACTCCCGTTTTGAGATATATACCAGTCCAACGCCCTCTCTTCGAAATCCAAGGATATTTGCGCTCTCTTCACAGTATCGCTTACCACCCCTTGCGCCGTCCATACCGAATCGGCCACGAACCAAAATTGTTCCATGTCCTCATCGGCTGCTCCTTTAAAGGTAGGTAACTTTAAGTGTGCCGCCATGGGCTCCTCTAGTTTATCTTCCTGGTGTCCTAACGTCGAGGCAGCTAACGGACCTTGTGTAGGTCTCGATGGACTATGAGCAGAGCGATCCTCTTCTCAATTGTTTCGATAGTTCTTACCGCTTCGTGTTGCGCTTCCACTCAAAATATCACTCATTCAACCCCGCGTTATATCTCCCATGCCATTACCCGATCCCTTTTCTCAGACTCCTTTTGGTCCCGGAAACGGAACCATTTGTTGGCTTGAGGGGTCCTGACCCTGGTTCGGTGTGCAAGGTTTGCCAACAAACCCCTATACTACTTTCCCTTTCGGCAGTGACCTGCTTTCACAGGTCATAGTCTCATCCGAAGTAGTATGGGTGGGTGTTGGAACCAGGTTTCCGCACCCTGAGAAAGGAAGGGTATGGCAAGCAGAGATGCATTATGTTCCGTAATTCCCAGATTACCTTGTTTCTTCACAGGGCTAATTATGTATCTATTTGCATCCGCGTGCACTAGATATATAATTATATGCTTTCTATAACATCAACACAACATTATATAAACAAAGAAGAATAGATCTAGATCCAAGCATTCAGTACACAGACCTTCGCAGTGGAAAGACAGAAAATACATAACACAGCAATTATCAGCAATTCATACAATAATACTCACAGATTCAGATCTCTAATAATCCTTTGCATTCATTCATTCATCAATATTTCCTTACAATTCCCTTTCCAACCTGCGCACACAGCAACAAGGTCCACACACCGCTGGACTAGGATCTCTGCGCACACAGCCAGCAGGAGTTCATTCCCCAAAACCCAAACAGATAGCTTAAACAACAGATTGCATCAATAGCTCATCAATTCCTATCCTTTACAATCCAAAATGCATCTCTATTTATAACAATCTAGCCTCAACGTTCCTATGGTCCGCAACCCATGGTTTTCGGACCCCTAGTTTACCCTTTGACCCATTACAATGTGTTCGGGGCTTTGACCAGCCCCAAAACCCCTACGCTATACTAAATATAATAAAAAATAATCAAAATGGACCAGTTTCGCAACTTGTTAGGAGATCTAGTTTCAACATGATAAGTATTCAATATTACATTTTTCTTCAAAATTTTGATCTTGTGCATATTATGAAGAAGAATCATTACTATTCATCAAATTTATTATTTGATATTCCTCATCTATTTGTGAAAGAGTAAATATTGGTTGAATATCACCAAATTTTTCACTATCATCATTCATCCATATTTCACTTTATACTTCAGTTATTGGTTTTGTAGGTGGATAAAATGTGAATTTATTAGTAGTGTTACCATAAAAAATATACATATCACTAGATATAAAACTCATGAATGCATCATCTATAGCTAACTAAGGTCTACCAAGGATCAATGGATGTCCTCCTAGATTATTCTTGGGAGTTAAAATCATAAAATCAATATGATATTCCCATGAATCCAAAGATACATACACATATTCTAATATACCATCTGGTTTGATAACATATATATCGTCTAATTGTAAAAATGTAAGGATATACTAAAAATTGGGAAGCTTTAATTGATCCATAGTTTGTTTTCTCATGACATTGATTCCTGCTCCTAAATCAATCAAGGTGTCTTGAATTTCGATACCATTGATGTGAATTTTTACGGTAGGCTTACCTAGATCTATATATTTTTGAACTATTAGTTTCCCCATTATAATATCAAAAAATTTTGCAACCAAATGGATTTTCTTGACATCTTTTCTTTTCCTTCCTGGTTTTCTAATGCACATCTCCTTAATGGTTTTTTCAAATATTGGTATTTCCTTTATAGCTTGGAGGAAAGGAATTTTGATGCAAATATTTTTTTAATCATCTAGCATAAAAAAATATGTATTTCTATTCCCTTATTAATTTTGAGCCTTTCAGAAAAAGGTGGATCTTGCAAGGAAATAGAAGGTTGTTCTACTAGAGGAATTGCAGGAGCTAGATTTATTGTGTTATAATCTAAATGCATATGAACATATTACTTTGGAGGAGTCTTTTCTTGATGAAGAAATGTTTCTTTTTCAAGAAACCAATCCTCTTTATATTTTTTGATGACAACTGGTGGTGACGTATTTTGCAACACCCTACCAAATCTAAGTTGAACATCATTTAGACTTGATGGGGCTATCATACAAGCTTTAAAATTTTGACCTTCTACATTGAAGACAACTTGTTGTTTTTTATTATTTAGATTTGGGAGTGGTTGAGCAGGTAATTTATTGGAGTTTTGAGGATTTTTTCCATAATAATTCTTCCAACCTTGTGCCCAAGATGGATTTTGGGGTTGAGGAGGCCAATTTTTCCAAGATATAGGTGTAGTTAAATTATTCTATTGTTGTGCATATGGTTGATATTGAGTGTTAAAACCTTGTATAATACTTGGTTGTTGGGTTTTCCATGGTATTTTAGCAACAAAGGAAAGTGATTTAGCTTGACTTGTTCCAACTTCATTCTGAAAGACAAATTTAAGACTAGGTATTGAGGGAAATTCCCTTGTATCATGATTTTCAACACATATGACAAAAATTTCTACAATATCAAAATGACATTCTCTGAGAGCATGTTTTTTCCTACACCTAAGACAAAAGATAGATAATGCAACATTTTCATCTTTTTTCTTGTTTTGTATTTTGTAAGTATCTAGTTGTTCACTAAGGTTCCCAAGGATATTTTTTAAATTTATCAAGAAAATTTCCTAATTCTGCTCTACTTACTATTCCAGTTGCATATTTACTATCTCTTGACATGGATGAATCTCTTGGATTCTTACTAGATCTGGCCTTACCTTTTGAAATATGTTTACATAAGAAAAAATTCTCCAAATAAAGGTTGGGAAACATCTCCTTTTCTCGTTAAGTTTAGGAGGTCAATCCATTCATCTATTATAGCTTTTATCAAAATATCTTTCAATGTTTTCTCTATGGACTGGTTTCTCCAAAAGGGGAAACTCCATTTTTATTTTTTTGAATTTCCTCTTTCCCATCGGAAATGGCTAACTCAGAAATTCCGATCAGAATGCTGAATGTATCATTGTTCTTTTTTGTATAATATAATATAATCTAGTCATATTTAGAAAAAAAAATATCTTTCAATGTTTCCTCATCTAATTCATGCATCCTGTCCCTTTTAACATTGTAGGCAAATCTTTCTACTAAGTCTTCAAGGATTTCATCCTCCTTTTGCATCATCTTAAATACTTCATCCTTAAGGTTATGGGGCATACAATAATCTTTATATTTTTCTAGGAACATTATTTTCATTTATTCCCATGTTTTGATACTATGTGTTCCTGGACCCATAAACCATTTAAAGGCTCCATCCTTTAGAGTAGTTGGAAATAGTTTTAACTTTTGAGTATCAAGTAAGTAGTCATAGTACCTACATAATAATTCAAAATAAAAAAGTAATTTTTCAGGATCCTCATTTCTTAGGCCATGAAAATTTGGAAGAATCGAGGGTGATATATTCTTGATTGTGGATGTGGTATCTTCATCAAGGATAGTAAATCCATAAGGATTTGGTTCTTCCCTACCTCCTCTACCACCTCCTCCTTTATCTCCTCCTCTACCTCTTCCACCTCCAATCCTAAGTTCACCATTTACTTTGTGTACTTATGCTTCTCTTTCCCCTACCATTGTAGATTCTTCAGAGATAATATAAGGTTCAATAATAATATTATCTAGCTTTTCCTCTAGTTCCTCTAATAATGGTATTTCATAATACTATTCCTCTTCTTCACTAGGCTTAACTCTTGTCCGAAGAGTTTGTCTCCCTTTGAAGAGAGAAATATAACTCCTTTAGTTGGATATGTAGGTTCTTCAACTACAATTTTAGTGGAAGAAGTTGGTGAATCCCTAGGTTGGATTTCAAATCTATTCACCTCAGTAAGTCTATGTCTACTTGCTATGAATGGAATGCAAGTGTTAGTGGATGGTGTGGCACTATGTGGTCTAGTGGAAGTGAGTGGTGATATTGGTATTGAACCCTATCCTCTACCTCTACTTACAAATCTACCCCTACAATCCATTTCTCTATTCATGCATTCTAAATGATTTTTATCATGATTTAACTATGCATATATAAGATTTGATGCATCTAAGATGATATGAAAACCAAAAAAAATGAAGTCCTATATACATTTCTCCGGCAACAATGCCAAAATGTTGGGTAATTTAATTAATTGCTAAATTAATTCATTAATTGTCAACCAAGGTTTATGTACTTATGAAGTGCATGTGCACAATATATGCTAGGAGTTCTATTTTTTCAGTTTTAAAAGATGAAATTTATCTAAATATGAATGAGTTTAAATTAACTCAAAGTGCTCCCACGCACATGTTCTTTCCATTAAAATTACTCTTTTCAAATCAAATAAAACTTCAAGGCCAAATGAAATAAATATTCTAGTTATCAAATTGAATTGAAATTTAATCTATTGCAAAATGAATTCAAAATTACTCTATTTGAACTGAACTACATCAAAAATAAAAACTCACTCTATTTGGTACTGAATTGAGAAATATATTCTAATTGCAAAATGGAAATTACACTTCTAATTAGAAGGAATCAAAATATTCTAACTACTTTTGCAAATCAAAATTGTATTCTTCTTGACAGAAAGAAATAAATTGAAACTAGATTTCTTCAATAAAATATCAAATTGAACTCTAAATTCAAAGGATAGTGTGTGCAATTATACTTCCTAATTTTTCTATTCATCATTCATGAAAACAATAGCAGAAATCAACTGAATTATTGAATGAAAATGTTGAATGGAATGAAATGGAAAAAAAATTTCTTGTATTTTATGAGCACTCGACCTGTTGGACAAATTAAGCTAGAGATCAATGGATGAAATACTGATTAAAAGCATAAAAAAAATGTAGTAAAGAAATAGCTATTCATCTAATGAATTGAAATCAACATAATCCAAAGCTAATCTAGCCTTACATCTCTCCAGGGAGCCCTCCTTTTGAGTGAAAGCACACAATTAAATATCCAATCACTTGGTCATTCATTGGTCACCAAAGAATTGAGTATTTATATTAATTGTCGAAGCCTTCAACAACAAATGATTGCATAAATTAACAAGGATAATGATTGTCTATTGCCTCACCTTAGGGATTTTTATACTCTCTTATTAATTAATGGTCTAAGAGTCATAATTAGAGAGTAACTTTGCTAATCTAACAACTAAGAAATTATATCAAAATTAAAGCATTTATTTTCTTGATTTGCTACTGAAAGAGAAAATAATTAAGGATTTAATTTGAAACATCAACTTTAAACTATGATCGGCCACTTCTATGCTCGCTTGATCCTACTACAAACCACCTTCAAAGTATGCTCATCGTTGGAGTGTCATAACCAGAGTTGACTTCTAGTTGACTTTCATATCTCTTAAACCATGTGACTTTCCAGATTGATAAGATAGGTGGATATCCATGTGTTGACCATTTTCCATATATTGGTGTATTTTCTTCCTTCTCTAATGCACAAGAATCTATCTAACCATGAAGGTGGCTGCATAATTCTTGGTTAGCTACAGAATGAATGCAATTTGGTAACTATAGGAATGTTTAAATTAAATTTCATAAAGAAACAAAAGATTATAAATCCTAAATTATTGATAACATTTTAGATGTTTGAGCATGTTTAAGATGAAATTTTAGCTTGAAACTGCAACAAAACTATTATGGAAAAATATGGAAAGGAAGGAAAAAAGGGTTGTCAAAAAGAGGAAAATTTTGGACATCGACACCATATGTGTCTCTAATTGGTATTGATGTCCAAGACTATCATGTGCCATGACCAGTCCTCTTTTAATTCCAAGTACATACATAATTATTCCCTCCTCTATAGAAACATGGTTGTATACCATGTTGTCAAAAAGTTCCTTGTTCAATAGATTTTGCCTTGTTATGGTAGTGGGAAGGTTAATGTGGCTTCATCTTTTCATCTTGAATTTTTTATCTTTTTGTTTTATAATTATGTCTTCATCATGTTTACTTGTTAATGAGAAGATTCATTGTAATGAGGAAGATCATCATGGAGGAGAAGTTGAGGGATAATTAATTCTTCATATAGATCAAATTTCCTCACTTATACCTTTTCTTATAACATATTAGAATATTCCATTTGAAAATAATTGCCATGATCTTCGTTGGCCTTTAGATGTTTCTATTGGAATCATTGTTGGAAATGAATTCAAATTTCATTAATAATACAATACATATAAATTCAACTTTCAAGGTTTCTTGGACATTAGTAAGTGTTCATTGTAACCCCAACAAAATAGCCTTGTCAGAAAATTTTCAGCAGGAAAAACATGCAAGAAGTTGGTAAGCATCAAGTAAATAGTAGATGCATCAAATTGTGGTGGAACTTCAAAGGTATTTAAAGTACTATATTGGTATTGGTAAATACAATATTTCTCATTTCCTTAAAAGAATAAGAAGAAGAAGAAGTGAAATGTTATTTTATCAAAATGGTTAAAGAAAAGTGAAATGAGAAAGTAAAAGTAAAAGTAATTAATTATGAAATTAACTAACTTGGAGTTAAAAGTGATGGTAAAATTCCAATGCAAGTAGATGTGCATTGATTATTTTTAGATTTTGCAAATATTTAATGTGCATAAATTAAGGAATTATCAAACTTCAGTTTCTTCACTTCAAATGTAAGAAGGATTTGTACGGGAAGAAACCTTTTGGTATGGTGAGTATGAATTCCAAGTGCATCTACGAGGGAATGTACAACCTAATATTAATAGTTATCATGATTTTGCTTATATGAGACTGGTTCTTTATTCTAAAGGTTGGTCATGTTGGTTTAAGGCTTCTCAATTCCTATATTTTAGTTGTTAGACTTAGCTACAAATTTCTAATATACTTATTGTGTGAAATATAAAGTTATCTTTTATTTTCTTTGTATATAGGTGTATTTTCGGTTGAGGTCGACACCCTTTTTGAAGTTGATTGCAAGTGTTTTCTGGTAGTGAAGTGGAGAAAAAGGTTAGACTCTAATTTGTTAGAGATATTAAACATGCTAATGTTTTCCATTATTCATAACATTGTCCACATAATCAAGGACACCCTCTCTGACATTCGAACTTATTTTCAATATGCACAAGACAAGATCTAGTTTTTGCAACTTGAATCTCAATTCCAATGAGAAGAACTACAACGCAAGAGTTGTGATTATGAGTTGCTTCATGTTTAAAACAACTCACTTTTTTATTCTGATTACCACCAACAGTTAGATAATAATCATATTTTTGGGTTCTTTTCAAGGAGAAATTTAATCGATAACATCAACATCCATTGTATTGGAAAAAACTCTCAAATGCTAATTTCTAGACAAATTTTGAGAACGAAGGAGCACCTAGGAAGCCCATAAAAATAGCAACTCAAATTATTCAACAGACGCTGCAAAAATAGTAGTTCCAGGGCATATATACCATTTCTTTGATACCACTATTGGAAATGAATTCAACTTTCATTAAGAATATTGTACATATAAATACAACAATGAAACCATTGGATTCAACTTCCAAGATTTCTTAGACTTTAGTAATTTTTCACCATAACCCTAATAGATTAGGTGTCCAACAATATCATTATCAATTGGAAATGATTTTGGATGCATATGCTTTGCAATTTAATTTCTTCTTCCTATACCAAAATTCCATAAAAATCTTCTCTAAATTATAGGAAAATGTGCCCAAAAATTATGACCAATTTGATCCAATAATAACATCAAATCCTTCTATATGAGAGGCATGGTATTATAAATGAAAAATGTATTTATCAAAGATCAATTTCATTTTTTCTTATGCAAGGATATTCTTAATATTAACAGTAAACTCAATGATGCTTCTAAAACATATCTGCAACTTTTTCAACAACTCAGCATTGATGTAGGATCTATGGAAACATTATTGTCTTCATTTTGAAATTTAGTTTCATTGTAAAAATGTAATAATGGTCTTCCTTTTACGTGGCATCTTTATTCAATTAATTTTATCATATAGCTTAGGAAACTTTATTCAAATTCTTCTAAGTGAGTTTATTTTTTCCATCAATATTATGCTACTAAATAAATGCCTCGTCCTTAAATTTAAAAGAAAAACAAATAAAATTGATGAATATTTTTTCTTCTTAAATTTAATAGATATATATTCTTCAATATTTATCTAACATTGTTGAAGTTTAACCATAAATAGTAGGAAAAAATGCATGGCAGGTTTATCCTCTAAATTTCATCAAATTATGATAAGTATTAATAAATATATATTTGAGAAGAAAGAAGGATGGACCATAACTCTATGGAATCACTAGGTTTTGTAGGCGCACTAGACTCCTTCAAGGTTGATAGCAAGTTGGTTGACTACGGATTGGATCCTTTGGAATTAGTTCATTACTTTTTAAATTTGAAACAAAGGACTTATACATATGAAGGGGACAGGGGGGAATTATCTTGGGATTCCTTCGATCAAATAGACATCTTTGAAAATATTTCAATATAAGAATAAGGTAGATGATGCCTAGTCAAGTATTGATGTAGAGAAGACAATCACCATTCCAATTGTTCAAACAATAAATGAGAGCCTTGCTATAAGGGGAAAGCATTCTATGAATATAATTCTCTCTATTAAGGATAATTCTGTGTCAAGGCTTAGACTTTCCCTCTCAATTGAGCTCCTATATCTCTTTTGTGAGGAAGGTTCCTCCTCTTCTGTTTTTTCCATCTCCTCTTCACAAGTTAGTTTTTAGAGGAAATCTTATCACATTAGATACAAATGCATGATATGTACATAAGAATTCTATTTATTAAGAGTCCTAGGACTATAGAATAATAAAATAATAGGGAGGGTTGGTGAAAGAAGGAAGCCTTCCATATAACATGCCCAAAATAAATCCATGGCATACATTGAACAAGAAAATAAAAAATATCCAGTTTGGGCCCTTAGAGAAATGAAACTTGCTCTTAGGCTCCATGATGAAGTTTATTTCTATGAAAGTAGGGGTTTGTGCATCCCTTCACAATAATGATCCCTCCATAGGCTAGTGGAGAAGGATAAATCTAATAATTTCCTCATTCAAAAACCATGTGTAAGGGGATTTAATTTTAGGGAGGCTAAAAACAATCTTTAGCAATTGGGAATTTCAGTGGTTAGATGCTAATAGAATTTTTGGAGGCATTTTAATGGGATGGTTGATTGTTTTTTATTTAAATAATGTATTATTTATTCATTCAATTATTTGCATGGTGCTTAAGAGTGAAATTATAAAAAATTATGTGGCTATCTTGAATTTCTATTGGTTGGATGATAGGAAGTAGGTATTTTGGGATAACTTCTTCAACTTGTCGATGCTAAAGGAATCATATTTGATTATATGGGTTGGTTTAAAATTCACCATCAATAGGTCTAAAATATTAGGGGCAATGACACATCCTAAGTCACTATATAAATACTTCTTGCATTATTTTCAATCCATTGAGTTTATGGGCATGGAACTAATAAAACTGAAGCCCACCTAGTGCAACAAAAGACCAGGATTTATTGGAACCTCAAAGTTACTCGATCACTTCCTATGTTTGGAACAATTTCTAATGGGTTTGGATATGTATCATTGTTGGGTTGGAATTAGAGGAGAATAAGACCACAAAACCCATTCTACTCTAATTATTCGTGGAAGAGGAGAAGCCACCAAATCTCTTCAAGTTCAATCTAATCTAGCGAGAGGGGATTAACTTTCTTGAGTTGATGAAAAAATGATGGTTCCCATGCAACCCTAATATAGTATTGTTGTGGTGAGCACCAACTTAGCAGAGACACAAATCTATTTTTTTGTATATCACCAACCTACATATCTCCTATTCAAAAATAACTTTCTAAGAAAAACATTAATCTCCTTGTTGTTTATTTAGATTTTCTCATTGAGGTGACAAGTGAAGTTATGGCAAACTTCCCAAAACGTTTTGAATTTTGGCCTCTTTCCAAGATAAATTTGTATAGTGTTCCACATGTATATTTATGTATATATGGTTATGAAGTTCTACCTAGGTCACTTTAGTATGTCTTCGACCTCTGAAAATTTCATAGTCTAAAGTGTTTTAGAAAAATAATTATAAGGAAAATGTCATTGCCTTTTAAAATTGATTTTTGGACCATTCACAAACCCTAACTTCCAAAAGGTTTATCTATGAAATTATATTCAACCAAAATATGGAAAATGTATTAGATGTAATTTGAGATATTTTCTTAATTTTATCAAAATTTCATGGTATGATTCTTCACATGAAGTGAATTATACCCAAAGTTCCAAGTTCCCTCATTTGAAACAAATTTTAGGACCATTCAAAAACTGTATCTTCCATAGGGTATATATCTAACTTATATTGAACCAAAATATGATTTTTTTACCAAATATATCTTCAGATGTTCTCCCATTATGCTCACAATTTCATCTTATTATTTTTCATAGAAATCAAATTATAACAAAAGTTCCAAGTTCACTCATTTATAATCATTTCAGGACCATTCACAAACCCAAACTTCCATATGTTATATATCTGAAATTATATAACTAGAATATAAAATGTTTAATAGATGTACCTTGTAATGACTTCTTGGCCCTCACCACATGTCATTGTTTGAAACTGTAAAATTACATCAATGGATTCAATCCGATCATGCAATGTACTAAAAAAAGATACTGAATTCTTTTACAATATTTTCCAAATATAAATTATGATCGCTTAATCACATGCAAGTAAGAGAACGAAGTAAATCAATCGCACAACACAAGTTTTTATTGGGGAAAGAAACTTCTTAAAACCCCTCCATATTTCTTGTATAATCAACCAAGGAATCATGAAACAATACAATGCATGTGTGCTCACCACAACCTCATACACTCTACCAATTGTCTCACACTGATATAGGAAAAATTGGACCAATACATAGCCAATTTCCTACACATCTTCAACCTGCCTTGCTCACACAATCCATAGGAAAAATAATTTCTATTAAATAGGAATTCCAACCTTCCTTGACTGCGCAATCCATCATGGGCTTCCTGTGGCTTTATAACTACACTTTTGCAGTTCACTAATAATACAACTAATAGTTTACTTGCCTTTAACCTTTGTCTCAAATGGGTCGTCATCAGAATTAACATGCATGCAACTATTAGTAGTGATTCATCAGCTACCTGGTAGATCACTACGTGTGAATTGAATTTATGTTAATTCACTTGATCTTCCACTAGCTCATCAATAAGTTAGATCTAGCTAAATTGATTTTAACTCAATTAATTTGAGTTAACTAATTTCACTCACACCACACTAGTGCTACGACTACGACTCGACCCTGTAAATAATAGAATCACTCTACATGCCTACTATTTGACCTGTTAGGTCCTTGTAGTTTTTCATATTGGAAGGACCAAATAGACAAGGGTAACATCAAACCAACATTGGAGTCCTAGGACCTAGCCTTCCTAGACTCAGAGAGGGATCTCTCTATGTTTGTATAAATGATATGACTTGATAGATTTAGGATGTTGATTTTAGGCTAGTTAAAGTGATAGGGTTTGTTTGTTTTGTTTTGTTTGGTTGGGTTGCTTGTCAAGAAGAACAGATAGAGTAAGAGAAATTCAAACCATTGGGCTATGGGGTCTGTGAAAGGCTTGAAAAGTACAATAATGAATCAAGGGTGTTTCATAGGGCAAGTTAACAAAACCAAATGGATCTCAATAGCTTCTATGGGAGTGAAATGAACATTAAGTTGTGAATTTAGTAGGTTTAAAAGGAAGTTAAGAATCCTTTAACATATACTATAACAAGAAGAGTCTTTAATATCACTATGTTTAAGAAAGAATCAAAGGACATGGCACACCATAAACTTCTTTGACCTATCTTTACCAAGTAAATTTTAAAACAACAATCCAACAAACACTAGAGAGTAGGGAACTCCTAAATTCTTTAGTTATTCACCTTCAGAGAAAGAAAACATTTAAGATGACAAACAAGTGATGATTAAAGAGCAGGGAACTCCTAAATCTCTTCAATCAGACTTTTAAAGACCTTCAAAGTGACTATGCAAGATGGACTAAAGGAAAGAGAAAACCATAAACTTCTTTAGCCAAACCCTAATTAGTAAATTTCAAAGAAAAGACCTTAAAAACAATGTTTCAAACTACACCAAAGGACATGGCATACCATAAACTTCTTTGGCTTGAATCCATTAAATCATTTTGAAGAAAAAAAGCTAAATGGAACCAAAGAGAAACTAAGAATTCTCTAATCAGACTCAGCAGAGGAAAACATTTGAACAATAGAAGGCAGATAGGCTTAAGGTGCCTCTAGCAGCATATCTTAACCTAAATTTTCTGTTCTATTGCAAGAGAAAAGATGAAAAAAATGGGAAACATAAAGAAATAATAACTAAATTGGAATAAAATCACCATTTGACAAAGTCCATGAATCCTACAAATTTTCTTGCTCCATGATCATTCAGTCCAAGACAATTACAAAGCTCCAAAGCCAAAAACTCTTTATCACTCAAAGTCTATGTGATTTTCATCTCAATAATCAACCAACCACGAACTGAAGCATACATGCAGTATTTATCTGCAAAATGAGGAGGTGAAACCTAGCTAGGGTTTGATAAGTCATTTATTACATATTTAAGGCATTTTGACCTTTGAGACCATGAAAGGCCCAAGGAAAAAATATCTAAAACTCATTCCAAGGGATAACTTTGAAACCCTACTCACAACGAAAGAATTTTTATCATTAGAAGACATTAATTTTGGGGTTAAACACCTGGCAAATGGGAAAGCTAAAGACATTGAAGGTTACCAGGTGGAAATCTTAAAAATTGGAGGTCCTGTCCTCATCCTCCACATCCACAAGCTTTTCAACCAAGCGGTCAAGCAAGGGTTCCCTAAACCTTGGACTCAGAGCCTCATTATCCCTATTTTTAATAGTGGGGATACAAATAACCCCTCTAATTATCGAACAATTATGATCAGCCCTCTCTTAGCCAAGTTATATGGTATTATTTTGGAAAAGAAGTTGAGCATTTGGCTTGAAAGTGAAGGTAAGCGAGCTAAAGGCCAAGCGGGTTTTAGAAGGCAGAACTCAACAACGGACCACCTCATTACGCTCAGGATCATTGTGGAGGAATGCTGCAATGATAAATCTATTCTCTTCTGTTGCTTTGTGGACTTTAGAAAGGCTTTTGATACGGTTCCTAGAAACAACCTATGGAATAGATTAGAAGAGCCAAATGTTCCTTTAGAGCTAAGAGTGGCCACTATAAGGTTATACGAGAATGTAATTTCCAAGTTAAAGAGAAATGAGGGGTGGTCGAAAGATATTAAGTGTAATATCGGAGTTAAACAAGGTTGCCCCCTCTCCCCTACCCTATTTGGAATTTACATCGACAAGCTAGAAGGTTTTTTAGAGGAAGCAGGATGTGCTGGCACGATCTTAGCTAGGATAGTCATCATCCTTATTCTCTATGCTGACGATATTGTTCTTCTCGCAAGGTGCCCATCATATATTGATAAGCAACTTAGACTTCTTAAGGATTTCTGCTCTACCATGGGTATGTCTATTAACAATGACAAAACAAAAGTTATGATTATCAAATCCAAGAAGGACACTTACGCTAATTTTATGTATGACAATAGTAACTTGGAGGAAGTGTCTTCTTACAAGTACCTAGGAATTGATATTCATCACAAGCTCAAATGGAACTATAGCATTGAGAAAAGGATTAATGGGGGGTGGAAAGCTTATTTTGGTCTTGAAAATAATTGTAAAACAGAAAACCTCGTAATGTGGGATAGAAAGAAGTTCCTCTTTGAAACTTTAGTCACTCCTGTTATCTTATATGGATGTGAGGTTTGGGGTTGCAACATCTCTAGAGAATCCTAGAGAAAGATTGAGAAAATCCAGAAGCATTTTATAACCTATAACCTCAAAATTAAAAGAAATACACCCTATCCTATTCTCCTTATAGAAGTGGGTCTTTCCCCTATCGAGAGCCTAGCTATGACTAGGCTTATGTTGTACAAGCACAAACTCAATAGCATAGGAGACCATAGACTTCTTAAGCTAGCTTTAAATTCTAGCCAAAACCACCTAAGGCTCAAACGAGTTTGGTATAAAGACACCAGGGCCTGGTTAAACCATTGGGAGATCGACGATAATGTTTCATTGCAAAACATTAATAACATTAAAAAAATTGTTACTTCTAAGTTCAAAGAAAAAAGGTGGTGTGAGAAAGATCTAGCAGCTAAAAGAAAATTAAGATATTATAAGGAGGTCATCAACCCCACCCTAGAAGATCAAAATTGTCTCTCTGTTTTAACTAGCTTGAAGAAGAAAATTAAGATAGCCAAGATTAGAACGAACTCTCATGAGCTCCATAGTGAAACAGGTCGTTGGAGAGTTCCTAAAACACCATGGATGGAAAGGATCTGCCATCTCTATGAGAATATGAACATCGAGGATGAAAATCACTTCCTCTTAGAGTGCCCCACGTACAACCACATTAGATCTCAATTTCATAATCTTTGTTGCAATACTGACCTTCCTAGCCTTTTAAGATGTCAAAATTATAGTGAGCTCGGGAGGCTTCTCTCCAAGTTTTTTTAGCATAGGAATAAAATCTTAAATAAAACTAAATAATTCGTTTCTTTAGGTTCTATAAACCAAAGCTTGGTCTCGGTGGGTGATTATGATAATCATCATCATAATCATTAAATTTGTATTGATTTTTTAAGGTGATGTTTTTAATAATTAATAAAATTATATATTTATAATTATAAATAAATAAATATATTATTTTGTCCTTATTAAATTTATTTGACCATTTATTTTTAACCTAATATTCTTGAAATAATTTATATCCCTCATTTCCTATCGTTAAATTTTTAATTTACTAATTTCCAATTTTATAGTAGATTTATTCATATTCTTATTCTCTAGTTATTTATAGATTTGATGAGCTAACACTTTTATCTTTCATTAGTTTTTTGGTTAGTGATGATAAGTGAAGTATCCATGGAAGCCACCATAAACAAAGCTCCTACACCATTTATTTCTTATCAAATACTATATAAATTCTTATAAAAAAACATATTTATTTATTATTAATCCCACTAAAAATATACAATTATAAAATATAATATTTTTATTTCTTATCAAACATTTGTGAATTCTTAATTAAAAATAAATAAATATAAAAAATACATATTTATTCTTCTTAAAAAAAAACATATTTATTTCTTATTAATCCCACTGAAAATATACAATTATAAAATATAATATTTTTAAAATTAAAAGAAAATCCAGACACCAAATTAAATGAAAGTTATTTGTGAAGCAAGAAACTTGCACCTTTGCTACCTCTTTGAATTAAATATTTCCTAAATTCCAAACTATATATTTTAATATATACAATGTTAATTATTTGGTTACATGTTCATGCTATCTACCACCCAAGACATCGTGCCGTAAAAGGTAAAGGTTTAAACAAAATTTCTGCCGGAAGAAGTTGGTTTCAGGCGGAGCTTTAACCTGGGCAGAGGTCAATTGTAGATGGCAACTGCCTGAAAATTCAAGTCAGTCGCATCATATCCTCAAGAGTTGTTAACATCTCTCTATTGAAATTAAATAAAATTAGCAATTGCATCACATTGTCGGATCACTAGCTCTCCCGACTAGTGTTTTTGCTTATTATTTTTGTTTTTCTCTGAGATTCGGTTGTTTTTACATCCCAGATTTTTGTATATGTCGTGCTGTATATACTTCTTTCCAATGCTTGGGCTAGATGCCTCTCTGTATTTGGAATGTTCATGGGGATCATCATTAGGCGTAATCTTGCCCCTGTAGATGTATTGTGATCATTACTCTGTCTGATTTCTGGGTCTCCCTACTTCAGGTCGGAGATCTGGAATCTTTACTCAGTATGTACTGTATTGAATTATGGACTGTTTTTACATCTAATATAGACAAAACAGCGTTTTTTCTTACGAGAAAAAAAGTAAAGGAAAAGCAGTAAGTTGTAGCATATGAAAGAATAGCATAAATGAAAGAAGTTAAAAATTTATGCAAATTTGTTTCTTTATTGGCGTTTTTCTAAGAAAAAATTCAAAAATCATTCTTTGGTGATAATACATTTTGGTTTTCAAAGAAATTTGGTTTCATGGTCTCCATTTTATTCAATCGATTCAAACAGGCAAGTGCATTTTGTCTAGTACTTTATGAGTTATTGAAATTAAGGGAACAGTTAAAGAGATTGCTAGACAAAAAAGAGCAAAGTGATTTAATGTCAGATGGCTATCTCATTAAGGAATCTCTTCATATCTTCTCATGTGGGCCTTGACTCCAACTCCTCGAGAATAATGGGTGGAGAATAATTTTTAGTGAACTACTGGGCCTCAAATCAAAATATCCATCTTGATAATTACTATGGAACAACTTCTTTGTTATTAATTGCATGTAAGATGTGCTTGTTCAGAATTGATGAGAGAATTTTTCCAAAGTACTCAAGACGTCTATATGAGGAAATTTGCATTCTTATTTTTTTCTGCATGAAGGATGCACTTGGTTTTCTGAAAAATTTGGGCAAAATTCACCCTTCCAAGAAATGTTTTGCTTTTATCACATTCCCAATGTTGAATTCCTCTGCTACTACTCATGGAAAGTTGACTCTGCTTTACAAATAGAATTATGTAATGGCATAACAACTTATCCCTATGATAGGTTGTACTTCATAAGATACTACTAAGAAGCTTAAGTATGGTATATAATTATAATATTTACGCTATCAACCTTTTTCTAGTGCTCTATGAGTCATTTAATTTAAGGGAAGATGTAAAGAGAGTTCTAGACAAAAAAGAGCACAACGATTGAATGTCAAATGAAAATCAAATTGAGGAATATTTTCAGATTTTCTCATGTGAGCCTTCTTCAACTGATGAGGTAGTAGGAACTTTCTCGTCTCCAACTCCTTGAGAATAAGGGGTGGATAATCATGTTGAGTGAACTACTACTCATGGAACTCTGACTCCACTTTACAACTGGAAAATTTCTCTTCTCATAGCTCTATCTCGAGATATAATTCCAGCTTTCTCTTGTTTTTGAATACATTGTCTCTATATCACTTTGTCTAACTCTTTTTGAGTTCTTGCTGGAACCAGTGAGATAATGTAGCTCATATGGATTCCGAAATCCTCGAATAACCCACTTTCTAAAGGGTCCTCTTCTGTTTTTTATTATGCTATTTTGTCCTCCTTAGCCTTTTCAACATAGTTTTCTTCTAAATAATCAAATATTCTTGATAAGTCTCCTTTGGCCTGCTTTCAATCTTCGAGCTTGTTGTAAGTTTGGAAATTTTTCTTCACCATGTCTTCTTTCTTTTGTATTCTTCACTTTGATACAAAAAATTGTCAATGGATCCTTTAAATGTGCACAATTAATAAATTTTCCCTTCTTTATGGATGCCCTTCTCATGTGTGGTGCTGGATTTTCTTGTGAACAATAGTTGGATGTGAAGGGCCAGTTTCTTTACATACCACTTTTGGAATAACAAACTTCAAATGTTGCTTCTTTTCATATGACTCCTATACCATATTATTCAATGAAATGGAAAACTTTAATTTTTTTTTTTTTTTTTTTTAGAATTATAAATATATATAAATAATATATAAGTATTAATATGCAAATGATCCTCATTACGACTCTTTGGCCATCCTAACCTTGGTGAACGAGATGGATTTTGTATACGACCTTTTTACGGATGGATTTTTACGATATTGTTTATTAAAACCCTTGGCAGGAAAGAATTTTTGAGATTACCTTTATTTTTTCATTTATAAAGTTAGGTGGTGTCTATGGCTAAAATGACAAGTGAGTTATGACCTTTCTGATTTTAAGATGGTAAATTATCTATGTATATGTATTTAAATTTAGTTTTAAAAAAATAAGGTTAAGCATTTAGTTTCAAATATATTTTATTACAAATTTGAGTTAGAAACAAAAATTTAAAATAATTAGAATATATCGAGTTACTAAAATTGGTTCAAATCAAGAAAATTAGCTAATTCAATACAAATACAATTTGATGAAATTTCATTTTGTTTTCAAGATAAGTGGTAAGTGGTTAATTGATGAATGAGATGTTTCAAAATCTTACCGAGACCAAACGGATTCTTAATTCACTAAGAAAAGATGTTAATGGCAGTGAAGATATTGGTGGGATGGCCTATATGAGAAAAAAAGAAAAATCATAATTGAAAGTTTACAAGTTTTCAATTAATTTTTTGCTTTCAAGAATCTACAAAGCTGAGAAAACGGTAAACCAAGAATTTGTGATTTTATAAAGGATTGATATTCTGGTATTTTAGATATTTTTTTCAATATATTTATTATAAAATATTTTAAATAAACAAGTTTTCAAATTAGAAAAAAATTTAGATTTTAGAATAAGAAAAGTTTACAAGTTTTCAATTTAATTTTTGCTTTCAAAGATCTACAAAGTTGAGAAAAGGGTAAACCAAGAATCTGTGATTTTATGAGTGATTAATTTTCTGGGATTTTAGATGTTTTTTTAAATATATCTATTATAAAAAAATTTAAATAAACAAGTTTTCAAATTAAGAAAGAAATTTAGATTTAAGTTTACAAAGAATAGTAATTTTGAAGAGAAGTGGTGAGTGTTGTGTTTTTTTAAGGAAAAGGTTATCAGTTGTATTTTGATTTATTAAATGCATTTTTTTGGCATATTCTCTGTACAGTAACAGTCGAGAATGCTCATAAGAAAACCACTCACACTCGAGATGTTCTCACATTTAACTGAGAATGCACAGAAAAAAATTTCACCAATCTTTAGGGTACAAACCGTGTAAAATGGGCCTCCTAAGAAAAATGTACAAAAAAAATAAACTTTATAAGAACCAATAGGATTCAAGATGATGATGTCAACCATGGGGGATGATTCACCATTTTTAAGTAAAAGGGTAAAAAGATTAAAAAATAATAAAATAATAAAACTACTTTTTCAACTCATATTTTCAACTTATCTCCCAAAATTTTTACTCAAATTTCGAGTGGGTGTACTCATTGGATGAAAAATTTAATTCCTCATACAAGGAGTACCCATGTTGCATAATTTCGATGGACCTTGCTACATGAAAAATGAGAAATACATGAAAACACGTGATTGCAATC
>JAXQQM020071898.1:0-89090 GCA_034641835.2 Pinus albicaulis
ATTACTTTCACACCACGTATTTGAGCAAATTTGAAAGTTTTTTGGAATTTTATGTTGAAATTGGGCTTGCAGCTCTATGCGTCGCGCCACAAACCCAATGCGCAACGCCTTTTTGCAGGATAATTTTCGAGACCTTCCCAGTGTCCAAATTGGGCACAGGTAACTCGTTGGAAATCGTACTGAGTCTAATTTCCAACCAAACTGGAATTTTTCAATTTGGAGTTCATTTTCCTTGTCAAAAATCAAATCTACCAAGACTAGTCAAAATGTGCAAAATGAGGTTGCCTCAAGGCAGAGTGCTGTTGCAGTCAACTTTTGAAGGTCTTCCTCAACTCCCAATTGAGCTCATGATAGCTCCTTGGAAATATATTTGTCTCTAGTTATCATTTGACTCATCAAGTAAGTCATTTGGCCAATCAAGCTAGGAGAAAGCTTGATTTTCCCAAGGTCACTTCAGAGGTGTATCAATTCTCCTGAGGCAACTGTATGTTTTAAATTTCTCTAAAACCATGACACCTGTGTAAAAAGTGAAGGAGGTTTTTCTTCCTTGGCCTATTTTGGAAAAACCCTCTCTCATTTTTCCCAAATTCATCTTTTATTACTCAGAAACATCATTGGAGTAAAACCTATCCCGATGTGTGGAACAAGGGATTTGTCGAAATGAAGTGAAATGAAGGGGATAAGGGGCTTATAAATTCTTGAGAAAATTTTTGGAATTAGGGAGGGATGTTATGAATTATGGGAAAGTGGAATTTCAAATATTTAGTGATGGGAAGGGGTCGAAAAGGGAAAAACACAGGCCTAGCCTAGAAAATTGCTAAGCTGTAGCAAGAGACTAGGGTTTGTGCGAAATGAGGAATTTGGGGGATCTCAGTGATTGGAATTGTTTAATTAGGTACATTAAGGATAGGGGAAGGTGTATTAACATTAGGATACAATTTTTGTTGATGATTTGACCATCCAAGAGAAATTACCTCCAAAACCCTAGGAGAGGGAAATGAACCTTACCTAGGCACAACTGAAGCATGAACAAGGTGGAAAATGACCCATTGGAACCTGACATGATGATGACAACCCTCTGAATGATGGTAAAATTAGCTGAATGGTGACATGGACCGACATTTGGATAACTTTGAAAGGAGTGTTAGCAAACCCTAGACCTAATACCTAGTGACCAAATTTTACTTGAAGACTCATTGAAATGACAAAATTTGACCTTGACACCTTAAAATCACTTTTTAAGAGCATGTTTGATCACTGGAGGAAGGCTGCAAAGACTGACACTAACACACCCAACACACTCCCTGACAAGAGACAATGCGTTGCACATGCAAGTACACTTCACTGTACCTGCTATGCAACAAAGGTTTCGACATTCAGGGGTGTGTTGCCCTCATTTTTGGCAGAATTTACCCTAGGTGCCTTAAAACCCTAAAACTTTGTAGAAATTGGAGATGAAATGAATACCAAAGGAAAGATGAGGTTCATGGCATGAACTTGGATCAAACGGTGACGAAATTTTTCCACAGAAACGATCGTAATCAACAGCTGAAGTTCGGGGGAAAAATCAGGTTCAAAGCTCCAAAATACAAATGGTAACTATGGAATGGTAAAAATGAATAGTGAAACTACTTTTAAATAGTCATTTAATTATTTGCAAGTTAAATTTATTGCTATGACTATAGTTTTATTATGTTTTTATCATGAAACATGTATTTTTAATCCATTTGATTTTGTTTTGAATAGGAAATACAACTGATGAACATATTAGTCGTGCAGATTTATTTCAAAGAATGACTTGACCACAAACCATACTTTTTATCCTTATTTTTAGAGCTTTGTTAAAAATTAAAAAAATATTTGAAGCACACTTTTATCTCTTTTTCGAGCTTCGATAACAACGAAAGGAACCCTTGGAGTCTTCTTTAAGCTCTTTTCAGACTCTGATAATGTGAAAAGATTGTCGAGCACTTGTCTTTTCGAGCTCGTAAAAGTAAATGAATTGATATCTACTCAGTATAAGTTTAACCCTTTTCTGGACTGAGATAGATTATTTAAAAAAAAAGGAATACCTCGTTTAAACATGACCAAAGAGGTTCTCTCAGATATTATTTTACACTTTTTTGGATCTGAGTGACAAATTTATGAAAAAGTACTTATGGAGTTTTCTTTCTTCCCCTTTTTCAAACTCTATAAATATGAAAAAGGATCGGGCTATCACTGTCGTTAAGCTCGTTAAAACATAAAATAACAACGAGCTTGTCGATCATGGCAAGAATCGAGTTTCATTCATTGGTAGACTCGTTAAATTATTAAATAGCGATACTTTATTCACCCGAAGGGTTGAATTATAGATCAAGAAAATTTTACCCTCCTCAAGCTTGTTAAAAAATAAAGTGGTACTGGTCGACAAATGACTAGGGAAAATTTGGGAAAAGTGAGCGAAATTTCTTTATGGTAGCAAGTCGCTCTTGAACATGACACTTCTTTCACTCCATGTCCATGACTGTTTGGGTTGGGTAATCATCTTGACGGTTAATTCACACCTATGGTTCATCATACCTTCACTTTAGTTTTGGGTCAATGCTGCCAACTCATCACAGTGTCGCCGATATGTTCAAGAGAATTCATCCAGTGAATACACTCATCCTTTTGCAATACTCATAAACCTTTATTCTCATGACCATCATCCTTGAAAATTGCTATATCAAGTCATACCCTTGTCTCCGAAATTAGTAACTCCCATTTCTCAATAAGGTGACTTCCCGTCAACAACAAATCATTATCTAGGAAGTTCACTTAGAAACATCAAATTCCAGTACCATGAGGCTTGTTACAACATCGACAAGATCCTCGCTTCTGGAACTTTGACCGAAATATTTTATTTGGCATTCTACATCAAATCATCTATTCATGCCTTACGAAATGTACTGTAGTACCTTGAGGGCCATTGACATTAATGGTGGTTCTCTCACGTTTGTTAACAGCTCACATCATTGCCGGGTAATCAAACGATGTCTTTCCATGTTCGACGACAAATCATATATTCACATGGCTAGACTTGTACTCGAATGATTGAGTGAATGAGATAAGAAGACCCCAGATCTAGTTTCATCCATCCGAGCTGTGATTTCAGGATTTTTGTACACATCATCTTTACGGTGACCTTACATACAGATTGTCATCCGAACATGGGCCTATATCTGTAGGCATGTCTACATTGGGCAACATTCCAGTGTCGACGACTTTCTGAATTATGTACATGTTATTAGATTGTTTATGTGCTCAACATGGGAATGCCTACCCTCAAAAATTATGATCAAAGAGGATATATCATGATGTAATGTATTGTAAGATTGATGCAGGTGACCACTCTGCTTCATCTCCAGCCCATCACAGTGTAAAGCATCTCAATCAAATGTTTTTATTATTTTGACCTTATGCTTTAGGGGAAAATTGTTATAGGTCAATTTGGGCATCATTCCCAATGACCTGGTTAACTGGGCATCATCTCCAGGACCAATGACTAAGGGTCTATCATTCCCTATCATTTCAAGTTGCTACATTCCCTAAGGCAAGAACAAGACAAATCAAGCATGACTTTCGTCAAGAAAAGGTTTCCAAGGTTTGAATTTTATTATATAGCAGATGAGAGCTCACCAACACTGCCTATAAGGGGACTAAGTCCGTTGCATATGCAAGTAGCCCCATGCAAGGCTGCTCTGCAAAGAACTTCCGACATCTATGGGTGCGTTGGTCACATTGGGAGCAAAATTCTCATTGTTCCGGAATCTCCACTTGGCCAGTGCCTTCTAGAAGATTTCACATGTGTCCAGATTTGAATCCAAGTGTCAATTTGACATCTACAAGATTGAAAACATGTCTTGCCTATTATTGGAAAGTCATTAATTGCAAAAAAACCTTCATCCTCTATATATATTGAGCACAGATCTAAGTGTTTGAGAAGGAAGAATTTGAGTAGAGAAATGCTGGTGGATTTTCAATTGAGAGTTAGATTTGTGTAACAGCTGCTGGAGAGATTTATACTATGATGGGGCTGAGGATCATTTCTAGAAGGGTCACTTCAAATCAACCATTGGGTTGTAACCTCTCCTTCTATCATCAATAAATAATACAACTTACTTTTCCCTATACGCATTTGTATTGGATTTGATTTTCCATATTGCAACATCTTAGTTGATGTATATTGTTTATGCTTTACTGATTTAGCTAACTATCTTGAATAGGCATCTGTATTATTGATATCTTCTTCTATTTTAGTGTTCTTTTTTGCAGGAAGCATTTTTCCTACAAACCGCTTGAATTTGAAGCCACAACGGAAGCGACAGAAGGAGCCATTTAGAAGTGCTTGGATTACAAGTAAGCCCCTAATCCTTTCTGTATGCCTGCTCTGAGTTAGGAAAGGTAGTCGTATAGTATTTAATCTGTTGTTCTAGACTGTCATCTATCTAGGGAATCATGTTTTATCTGTAATTCACAATTCTGTCCAACAAGGAGATATATGAGGAGTAATCCTAACCCAAATCCACCTACAATTGTGGATAAAATCCAAACACAATTTCCAGAGGCATTCAAGGCAACTCTGCAAAATCACGTACTCCATTACACACAAGAGCTTTTTTCTCTGAAGTTTTAAGAAGTCCTGAAGATAAAAAGTTTGATGATAAAATTCAAGAAGTCTTGTTTAGGTCTGAAAATGAAAAAGAATTGACTGAGATTGTTTTATACCTACAAAGAAGAGGTATTGATACCTTAGCTTAAGTGACCCAAAAATATAAAGAAGAATTCTGGGGGGCAATCACATCAGAGTTATTGTTAGAGAAGGAATCTTTAGATAAGTTGAAAGAACTAGACCCATTTGAAATATTGCTAATAAGAAAGTCTGGTTTTCCTTTACCTGACTAGAGCTCAATTGTAACTAGACTACAAAGACCAGTCACAACACCTCCTAACAATGCCTCTTCTTCTACTACTGTTGTCCCTAAAAATACTATATTCCCTGTCATCATGGCTGGAAATGTTCCACCTCCACCTGCTGCTGCACCTGCTAGGTATGCCCCTCTTGTTCTTCCAGCTGTCCTTAATGCCCTTCCAAGCAATTATTCTGTTAGAATCAAAACTTGGGGAAGTGATGAAGAGATTACAGCTGAAGAGCATGTAGACCAGTTTAATGATTTCATAGACAGGGAGGAGGTTGACCATGAAGATGTCAAAATGAGGCTTTTTTCTCAGAGTTTCATTGGTGATGTTAGAAAGTGGCTCAAAGCCCTTGCTCTAAGAAGCATGCATAATTGTGTTAGAGTCCTATAATAATAGGGTTCATAATTTTTGAATTGACTTTGATAGTCTTGTAAATATGTACATACCTTTCTTTCTGCAAGTTGTTTTCCCATATTTTGAAAAATAATAAAAAATGAAAAGAGGGTAAAAGTCCTAAAAGAAAGATCAAAGGACTTGAAGAGAAAAGAAAAAAAAGAAAAAAAATGGACCCCAAAAGAAAAAAGAGATAAAAATAAGACATGAAAGTGAGCAAGTCAAAATGCCACTACTATTTACTTTTACTGCAAAAATAATGATTATGTTCAGATTGTTCAAAATGCCATAATCCATGATCAGTTAAATATTTTAATCTTAACTGTTCATGCTTTAAATTTCATGTTTTAGATAGAGAATAAAGATATGTCGAACAATTTAAACTTGACAAATCAGTAGATAGTTAGAGAATAAATAAGGGGCTCAACAGTTTAATCTAAGCCCTTAGATGAAATAAGGTTAGAATTAGATAGTTTATGCTTTAAAAGAAAAATGGATTTAGGGTTGCAAGCTTAAACGCACCCAGGGAAATGAAGTAAAAAATGTTAGAATAATGATGGGTAGGTAGAAAGAAGCTGTGCAATGCATGTAATAAAGCATCATTGGGAAAATTACTAATTTCCACTCCCCCACAAATGATCCAGTATTCAAAACCTTCAGTTAAAAAGGCTCAGAGCATTTCTCTGACTTCTGTTGGGACCGGACCCAAGGCTTAGTAACTGATTGGTAAAAGTATTGGATTTCCTTCATGAAAACCCATTTCCTCAGTATATTCACCCTCTTCCAAAAATATAATCCCTTTTCCTAAGTAAAACACCTTTTTGGCTTAGAAAAAATAAATTCCCCTCTTAATTAATTTCATTTCATCCAAAAACAATAAAAAACCCACAAAATACAATTCATCCTATGTTTAAGTGTAAATGTTTAATAGTACAACCATTTGTGCTTAAAAAGGTTTATAAGTTTACACTTTACTTATGTTAGAAAAATATATATTACAGAGCAATGCAACACATAAAATATGTGGAAAACACAAGCACACAAAAGACATAAAACCAGGGAGACACAGATATACATGGTTCACCTATTTTGGGCTACGTCCACCCTGAACAGCTAGTCCTTCCTTTCTATTATCTAGCAAAATGAAGAGACACAACCTACAACAAATCCGTTGTAATATCCTCCATTCTCTCTCACAATCTCCCTATCTGTTTCTCGCTCTAATAATACACATACAATGCCCAGCCGCAATACAATACCCTCATACAAAGCGAGGGGTTTCCTTCTAGGGAAAAAAAACCTAAACTAAACATAACTTCTACCGTCAGATCATCCACCTAATGAACGACCCAGATTGACTAGAAATTACTATACTTTTACAAGGCAATTTTACATATGTTTTTAGCTTCGGGGGCGCTTCCCCTGAAACCCCCTGCTAGGAGGGGCTCCATAAATTCGCAGCCGCCCCCCCTTGACCCCCCAGGAATTGCTTAATTACGAGGGTCCAACGTTGTGATACAAAATAAACAAGATAATCAGGTTCCACACCCAACAATCTCCCACTTGGAGACTGATTGTAGCAACTCCATCGCTGCTTCATTTGCTGGAAAATGACTCCACTTTGGACTTGGTTGTTTCTCATCTTCATCGTCATCCTTCCAATTGAAACTGAGCATATTCTTAGTTTATCCTTGGTTACAACTTTTGTTAACATATCTGCAGGATTCTGGCTAGTGTGTATCTTTTCCAGCTTCAACTGTCCATCTTCCAATACTGACCGTATGAAATGGTACTTGTGCTGTATGTGTTTAGTCCTAAAATTAAATGCTTAGTTTCTTCCAAGATGAATGGTACTTTGGCTATCACTGTATAACATTCCCATATCATGCTTCTTACCCAATTCATCCATAAACCGTTGTAACCAAATCATTTCTTTACTAGTGTCTGTAGCAACAACATACTCTGCTTCTGTTGTTGAAAGTGCAATAACACTTTGGATTTTTGAAACCCAACTGACAGTTGTTCCACCTACAGTAAATACATACCTTGTAGTGCTCCTCCTGTTATCTCTGTCACCTATCATATCTGCATCAACATATCCCTGTAGAGCAATGTTTGAACCACCAAAGCATAATGCTTTATTTGTGGTACCTCTCAAATATCTGAGAATCCATTTCACTGCCATCCATTGTTCTTTTCCTGGATTTTTCATGTACCTTCTTACAACTCCCACTGCATGTGCAATATCAGGCCTTGTGCAGACCATTGCATACATTAAGCTTCCAACTGCTTATTCATATGGAACTTTAGACATATAGTCCATTTCTTCTTGGGTCTTGGGGCACATCTCCTTGCTAAGTTTGAAATGGCTAGCAAAAGGTGTACTAACTGGTTTTGCATTCTACATATTAAATCTTTTCAACACCTTTTGTATGTACTCATTCTGAGATAGTGTTAATTTGTGATTTTTCCTGTCTCTAGTTATTCTCATACCAAGGATTTGCTTTGCAGCTCCCAAATTCTTCATTGCAAAGGAATTTTCCAATTTTCTTTTGAGCACATTTATTTCCTGCATGTTAGACCCTGCAACAAGCATGTCATCTACATACAATAACAATATAATCTAACTGCCATCATTTTGCCTTTTCAGATAAACACAATGATCAGAGTGAAATCTAGTATAACCTTGTTTAGACATAAACTTGTCAAATTTTAGATACCACTGCCTTGGAGCCTGTTTTAAGCCATACAAGCTCTTCTTTAACCTACACACTAATTTTTCTTTCCCTTTGACCTCATATCCTTCTGGTTGCTGCATATAGATCTCTTCCTCCAAATCTCCATGGAGGAATGTTCTCTTTACATCTAACTGTTCAAGATGTAAATCTTCCATTGCTACAAGGCTTAAAATAGTTTTGATTGAAGTCATCTTAACAACAGGAGAAAATATTTCATCAAAGTCAATACCTTTCTTTTGTGCAAACCCCTTCACCATGAGTCTAGCTTTGTACCTTTATTTTTCTCCATCTTCTTCCTTCATCCTGTAAACCCATTTATTCTGCAATATAGTTTTACCTGCAGGCAACCTGAATAAGTCCCAAGTCCGGTTATGCATTAAGGATTCCATCTCTTCTTTCATGCCTAGCTCCCACTTCTTCTTAGTTTCAACCTGCATTGCTTCTTCATAACACTCGGGTTCACTAGAATCAGTCAACAATAAATAATATAATGAAGGAGAGTATCGTTCAGGGGATCTACTTATCCTGGTAGATCTTCTGACACCACTTTCAGGTGTTTGAGGTTCCTGTTGCTGTTGTGGTGGTTGTTGTTGTTGTGGCTGTTGATTATTATTGTTTTTAGGAACTTTTACTTTTTCTGTGATCTCATCAAGAACTGTGTATTCTTTGTTTTCTTTTTCCTGTTTCTTTTCCTGCAACTGATTCTTATACAAGACCTTTTCATTGAATATTACATATCTTCTCCTAATGATTTTGTGATTTTCATAATCATATAAGCGATAACCAAAATCATTAACACAATATCCAATAAAGGTACATTTCTTTGATTTTTCCTCAAGCTTTGTTCTATTTTCTTTATTAATATGGACAAAGGCCTCATAGCCAAAAGGCTTTAAAAAAGAGTAGTTTACCTTTTTACCTGTCCATGCTTCCTCTAGAATACCACCATCCAAGGAACTTGAAGGCCCTCTGTTTATTAGATAAAAAGAAATATCTACAGCATCTGCCCAAAAATGTAAAGGCAATCCTGCGTGCAATCTCATGCACCTTGCACACTCCATGATTGTTCTATTCATCCTTTTGACACACCATTTTCTTGTGGTGTTCTTGGAACTGTCTTCTCTCTGCGAATTCCATGCTCTGAACAGTACCTATCAAAATCTTTGCTGCAATATTCACCTCCATTATCTGATCTGAGACACTTCAACTTCTTTCCTGTCTCAATCTCAACCAAAGCTTTCCATTTCTTTAAATTATCAAATACATCAGATTTATCCTGAATACAATAAATCCAAGTTTTTCTAGTTGCACCATCAATAAAAGTAACATAATAACAAGAGCCACCAAGAGATGATACCTGAGCAGGTCCCCATACATCTGTATGTAAAAGCTCTAATTTTTCGCTCCTCTTTTCTTTCCCAACTCTGAGAAATATGACTCTCTTCTATTTTCCATAAATGCAATTCTCACAGAAATCCAAATCAATATTCTTCAAACCCAACAACAAATTCCTTGAGTGAAGAATCTTCATCCCCTTCTCACTCATGTGTCCGAGCCTATGATTCCATAATGCTGCATCTACTCCTTTAGAAGTTAAAGCATTAATAGAGTTATAAATACCATTGTATAAATACAATGTACCAACCTTTTCTCCTTTTGCTATTACCAGGGCTCCTTTGGTGACCTTCCAAGTTTTATCTATGAAAGTTGTCACACAACCTTCACCGCCTAAATTCCCTGTTGAAATAAAATTTTTCTTAAGATATGGAACATGCCTTACCTCCTTTAATATCCATTGGTTTCCATTCTGTTGTTTTACAAGAAATTTACCCATTCCAACAATTTTACAGGGTTTATCATCACCCAAACGAACTTGTCCAAAATCTCCTTGAACATAGTGATGAAAATATTTCTTATCAGGTGTGGCATGGAATGAGGCCCCTGAATCTACCACCCAACAATCAGTAATATTTTCTAAAGAAAGAATCAAAGCATCTCTTAACACATCACCTTTCACATTTGCTTCATGATTGTTTTCTTGTTGTGCATCTCCTTCTTTTCCCTTCCAAGATCTACAATCTTTCTTTAAGTGTCCTTTCTTTCTGCATTTCCAGCACACTATCCCCGATCTGGACTTGGATATGCCTTTCCTTGATTTACTGTGATATCCTGAGCTCTTTCCTCTTTCCATTTTTCTTCCCCTAGACTCTGCACTTAAAGCATTACCCGATGTCTCACCGGAGCTTTTCCGTCGCATTTACTCGCTAAGGATAGCACCGACAACATCATCAAACTTCAAAGTACTAGATCCAGAGAGAGAGTTACTAATTTCCATAACTAAACCATTCCGGCTTTCTAGCAATGAACACAGAAATAAAAGAGCCCCAACTTCATCATAAAATTTTACCCCTACAGAACTTAAATGACTAGTAACTGTATTAAAACATTTAAATGGTCTGCCACAGATCCACCTTCCAGCATCTTCATATTAAATAAATGTTTCATGAGAAATACCTTGTTTGAGGCCGAGGGTTTTTCATATAGTTTCGCCAATTCCTTAATCAAACCCTCTATTGTTGTTTCCTTCGAAATATTGAAGGCTACCAACACCGCAAGGCACAACCGTACTATTCTGAGTGCCTTTCTATCGAGGATCTCCCATTCTGCATCTGTCATAGCCATCGACTTATTTGTTTTTCCGCTCAATGGTAGGTACAGATCTTTCTGATACAGATAAAATTCCATCTGTATATTCCACAGTGGGAAGTTTTGGCCATTAAATTTCTCGACCCTAAACTTACCATCTTCTACCATTGCTCCCACTCGGACTAGGAACCATTCTTTCCTGCAAGTTTATCAGCAAAATAGACCTTCGGCTCTGATACAAATTTTTAAAAAATTATATATTATAGAGCAATGCAACACATAAAATATGAGGAAAACACAAGCACACAAAACACATAAAACCAGAGAGACATATATATATGTGGTTCACCCACTTTGGGCTACATCCACCCTGAACAGCCAGTCCTTCCTTTCTATTATCCAGCAAAATGAAGAGACGCAACCTACAGTAGATCCATTGTAATATCCTCTGTTCTCTCTCATAGTATCCATATCCGTTTCTCGCTCTAAGAATACACATAAAATGCCCAACCGCAATACAATATCCTCATACAAAGTGAGGGGTTGCCTTCTAGGGAAACAAAACCCTAAACTAAACATAACTTCTACCGTCAGATGATCCGCCCAATGAACGACCCAGATTGACTAGAAATTACTATACTTTTACAAGGCAATTTTACATCTGTTTTTATATCTGGGGGTGTTGCCCCCAAAACCCCCTGCCAGGGGGGGCTCCATAAATTCGGAGCTTCCCCCCCTATATCCCCCAGGCAGCGTTTAGTTATGGGCAGCGTTTCCACCCCATTAAGGTACAGGGGTCCAACACTGTGATACAAAATAAACAAGATAATCAGGCTCCACACCCAACAACTTAGTGTATTTTATGTATTTTCATTTCATTAAATTTCATTTCATATTAATTTTTAACATAAAGTATTAATTCCTTTAGTCTACCCCTTCCCGTATATTTATTAATTCCTTTATTTAAAAATATCCCAAAAAACCCACTTATTAATGTCAACCTATGGTTTTATATTGCCCATGTGTTGAAATAAAACCCCGCCCATATCCCCATAGGTTAAAAACATTATAAAACCCACCCCAATGGTTTTAAAACATTTGTAAATATGTCATTTACCATGCAAATATTACACCCCGAATATCATAATAAAAATTTTGTTTAACGTTTAAAAAAATATGTTTTAAACGTGAAATAAACCCCGCTGCATAACAAAATATCTGGGCCCCACGCCTACATACTGAGCAACTTTATAAAACAATCCCAGCCATTCGCATACTTGTCCCCAGATCCGACGATCCAAACGACATATCACATTTTAACTTGCGTGATCAAAAACCATTTCAAGATTTGCGAAATGGGTAGTTTTGCGCCCTTATCTCTCCTCCACGCAGCAATATGTGATTGGATTGCATTCAATCCAAGAAAACTACTTACCGCCTAAAGTCCATGCAATAAACCACTTTTGGTTTTTCCTTCAAGCACCAAACCACTCTGCTCTGACATGACCGCCATTTAATGCCAATCCTCTTTAAACCTAAAACCTTATAAAACTTCCATATGCACAGTTAAATCCTTTTCTACATTATTTGTATGTTTATCCTTCCGACTAAAGAAATGAAGCCCTGTACACCATTTTTTGCTCAAAAGAACCAGAAAGCCACTACAATTGATGTTAATATCACTGGAAGAATCCAGCTTGCTTTAAAAAAACCTCAAAATCCATCAGAAACCTGTCCGATTCCTCAGAATCAGTTTAAAGACCAAATACCTGCAACAAACAGGTATTCTTCATAGAAAAACAACCTGTTTATCATTTGAAAAGGAGTATTTCTGAGAAATAAAAACTTCTAAAGTTTATTTATCCATAGAAAGACCCTTGTAGTTGCCTGCAAAGAACAAATTCACTATAAAAACTCTGATAAACCCCAGTTTGAATATTGAATATGATTTTTAAAGAAAAATTGAATATGTTTAGCCTTTGTAGACCTTAAAAAGACTTCGAATTTATTTAGAAACCCTTTGAAAAATATCCCAATATTTCTTGGCCCAATTTGAACCAGTTTTAGTCCAGTTTATCCAAAAAAAAAAGCAGAGCAAACCCTTGTTTTATCATTTCCTGAACCTGTAAGAGTTTGAAGATCAGTTTAAAGCCAAATTGAAAGGTTTAAGACCAAAATAAAGTCTGTTTATACCTTTTCTATTCCATAGACGTCTGTTAAAATAGGAAAACCTTCTGTAAACAATTCAATCTTACAGAAGAGTTTAAAAATCCAAAATATAGAGTTTCAAACACCCAAAAGGTCTTAAAATGTCAAAATCAAACCTAGCAATGTCTTCCAAAACCACAATTGTTGTAAACCTTCTACAACCTCTTGTTGTAGACATTGAACATACACCCTTGGCTGATGTAGATTACAAAATAGTTGATCCAGTGATAGAATTTAATCTGTTAGATCTCCACTGTTGGAGTCTTAAAAAATCATTAGATCAGGGAGATGAAGTCCAGATTTGGGAGTCAAATCTACCCAAGTATGTAGTTCCACTCACTCATCAATGTCCAGAAGTTATAAGGTTTTGTTAGTCCTATTATGCACCTGAACAAAGAGCCATGGTAAATGAAAATAAAGAAGTATTGTTCTGTGATCTTTTGTTGATTAATAAACATCATCTTTTAAACAAAGCAGGACCTGCATTTTATTTTATCCATGGCAAAGCACTCACAAAGCTTTATGTTAATTACAGAATTTCCTAAAAGTTTCAATTTTGGTATTTATAATGCACCGCCTAAGGAAGAAATCTAATAAACCCCATATTCTAACAAAATTTCACAGGGTCCAGGCATGTCTGTTCATGTTGTCATTTATCCATAGGACTCATTACAGGGTAAACAGATGAGTCCATCCTAGGCTTTGTACACTTTATTTTGGATAACTCCTTATCATTACAAAATTAGCTGGATACATTTGAAACATCATGATCAACTGTTAAAATTTCCAACCAGAACAATACAGATATTATTCTTTTAAATATTCTATGTAAGTAGACATAAAGTCCATGACTTAAGGAAGAGCATGAGATCTAACAGAGGGAAATCCATTATCAGTCATCTTTTGGACATATTTGATCAGAAAAGAGTCCACAAAGTTCAGTTATGTAGATTTTATAGACTCTTTTGTTCATCCATTGGTTGATATGCTTACAAATAAGGTACAACCAAGAATCAATGATGAGATAAAGAAAATATTACAGCTTCTAGAACAAAGTAAAACTAGAGATTGGTACTTATATCAGAACCATACAGAGATCAGAGTTTTTGGGTCTAATATTTTACCCTATAAACTACCTACGTATGTGCCAATGAGATTTTTTTCCTTGGAGTACATCAAGCAAATTCTCAATTCAAATTCAATCAACTTCTTGGTAGCCAAAAAGAAGACCCAATTTAAGTTGAAAAATCAGATAGGATCCTTCATTTGTAATCATAGAGATGCAGGAATAGAAGCAACAAAACCATTGCTAGAGTACAAATTTGAATTTAGCTTCTTATGGAATTATGATCCTCAGGGAATACTCAGCAAAATGAGGGTTAAATGTAAACTGACAACTTATATTCATGAAAAAAGGCCACAGATTAAACAATTTTCTAATCAAGCAGAGTGGCTAGAAAATACCTTGATTGAAACAGTTAAATAGGGTGATACTAGTCACACCTTGAAAACTGTGAATCAAAAAGATAAAGCTACCAAAAGAGTCAGAGAAGAAGGTACTTACACTACTAAGAAAATTATAGAGACTAGTTTTAAACTCAAATATAATAAAAAGCCTAAGCTCAATCTAGTTGATAAAGACAAAGAGACCATAGAAGTGGAAAACACAGATGTTCCAGAAACAAACACAGATGCCACTACAGTCATTATAAATGAACAGGATAAAGATACTTCATAGACACAAATTATTGAGAAGCAACAGAGTATGGAAGCATCCTCATCACAGCCAGCAGAGGATAAAGATATTGACATCAGGGAGAAATATAAGCAGATAAAGGCCAAGAATGAAGAAATCAAGAATGAGATTTATTCTCAGTATTTAAAACAAACACAAGGGATCCAAAAATAGAATTTTGTTAGATTTTGATTATTCAAATAAGAAGTTGATTATGTCAGTTCTTCAACCAACAGTCGAGACTACCAAATAGTGGCAGATTACAAAAAAGTTTACCTTGAAGTGCCTATAAAAATTATCCATGCATTAGATCAAATTGAGTTTCACAGACAAACTTCTGAGATGCTTTATTCTACCATTACTGCAAAGGCAATGAGTGCCCAAAAGCTCCAGAATACAATAATAAATATGAGAGATCAAATGAAGGTTTAGAAGGCTTCCTCATATGCTAAATATCTTAGGATTAAGTCTTTAGAAGAGTTGGTTATTCAAGTAGGTTATGACCCTACCAATGTCAAAGGTGCAGAAGATTTGGTGAAGAAAAATAATGTTGATATTGCAGCACTTAGGAAACAACTCAAGTTTCCACCAACAAAACACCCACAAGCCAAGGAAATTGTGCAAGAGGCAAGCCAAAAATATGATATGATGAAGTTTATTTTACAATTGACAGCACAGATAAAAGAGATGGAAATCCAAATGGACAAGCTTTTCCATGAAAGAGAAACTACAAAAGCACAGGAAGTTCCTAAAGTAATTCCCATGGCAACTATAGTTGTGCCTTCAACTCTAGCAAAAGAGTTGGCACCAAAAGTATCACTGACCACAGTAGTACCAGGGACATCTTCTACTACCTCAGCTACATAATCATCCACATTAGCAGTGCAGCAGTCTGATGAAGCCAACAAGCTCATCAAAGCCATGGAGGAAATGGCACTTCAAACCAATCAAATCAATAGATTGAAGAAAGTGATTGAAAATCTTGAAGACACTAAGAAGCTAGCCCAAATCAATGCCAAAACTCAGGAACAAAGGGCTAACAGGTTAAATTTTGAGTTGAAGAATCTACAAAAGGATTTAAGCTTGAAAGAGCCAATGTCTTATGTAAAGAACCAACTATGGAGTAAAACCATTGAATCCATCAATGATGTTTGGCCATAAATACAGGAAATATATGAGCAAAGGGATTTACTTAAGGCAGCACAAGAAGAGATTCAGAAAACAAAGGAGGAGCTAGGTGCCAAACCTGAACAAGCCCTAGAACTAATCAAGTTTCTCAGCAGCAAGAACAAGCAATAATTAGAGGAGATAGAAATTACTAACAGAATAGAGAGAATCCTTGAAATAACGAAAGTAATTTCAAAGAAGAATTTGATGAAGCAACTAGAAGAAAAATGGGAAAACATGAACATCGCCATAACCAAATTTATGGTTAAATTTGAGATCTTGAGGCAAAGAGGTTTGCAAAACATCCTTGTTATTAATGATAAACTCATGCCACAAGAGGACTATAACAAGAAGATCAGATATCATGCAAAAGAGCAGGCAGAAAAAACATAAGGACAAGGAATTCCTACAGGAAAGTTTTTATATAAAAGTTTTGAAGACTTGTTTTATCTACAACATGAGATAAAACACCTATTTGTTATAAAACCAAAATTTTCTAGGTACATTGAGGCAGATGATAACTTTAGGAAGCTGAAAAATATCAAAATTCCTGATGAAGAATCTTGGGAATCACTCACTGACTTATTGTAAAAGTCAAATTGCAGAGAAGAGGATAAAAAAAGTTTGTTGATTTTACACAGTCAAAATAGAAAATTACAACAGTAAGGCAGTTAAACAATGGTTAAAGTGTATAAGTGATTAAAGAGTATTAGATAAAAGATAAGATTTCAAAACAGATCAAAATATCTTGTGCCAGCGCTGAAGATAGGAAAGAAGCCAGCTAAACCAAATTAAAAACAACACTTCTATTTTCTTTGGATAAATATGACAGCTTGGTAAGTTGTTAAGCAGCTGTCACTATTTTGTTGTAAAATATATTTTATTTTCCTTAGAAAAATCCTATGATTATTCTAGGATATTTTGTCAACATTTTTGTATATATACTTTATATTTTGAAGTATTATTGTAGAATAAATTGCTGAAGATTTCTATAGTCATTTTTGTTGTACCTAAAGGCTTTTTGTCGCAAGTTCAAGTAGTAGACTGGATCAAATCATCTAGCATCATATTTCAGGATTCATGTGATGAGCCATTGAAGTGAAGTTCTTTCTACTGTCATTGTTTAATCTTCTTATGTTTTACATGCATCCATTTATGTGTTCTAAATTGAATGATGAACTAGGAATATTATTACAGGATTTGTTAAAAGCACCCTGTCTTTAACTAGTAATCATTTCTATGTTTTTTGCTGATTTCCAGAGTAGGGAACCCCTAATTGCTGAGTTTTTTTGAATGAACCGTGTCTTCTCCTTCCTTATCCGGATCAAATAATCCTTGATTAATCTTTATCCTGATCAAACCACTTCACCAATCAGCCTTCCAATATCTTCAATGACTTATCTATCTTGTGTTGAAAACATTTGACTTTTTGACCTTGATCCTAGTCCTGTTTGCCTGACATTTGACTCCTTAGCCCAATGGATAAACAGATCTACCACTATCCATCTCATTAAGTGATTTTTCCCACCAAACCAATTTTCACATCATAAATAGCCTAATATCATATAATTAAAACAAAGTTAAATCTTATAGAGAGAGCCCTCTCTGAACCCTAAGAAGGCTAGATCTTAGAGTTTAAAATTTGGTCTGTGGTTACCTCTGATATACTTTGACTAAAATAAAAAGTCTCACAACTTAAGAATTATTAGAGAGATAACAAATTGGAATGAGTTTGAAGATAGCTTCTTGAGAAAGTGGGGAAATAGAACAAACCCTGTGCAAGCCCTCACTGAGTACAATAGTTTGAAAAGAGTTGTAGATTAAACTGTCCAAAATTTCTCCAAGAGATTTAATAAATTCTATGATTCCATTCCTACCCATCTTAAGCCTCCACCAGGAACAGCTCAACTGAGATATGCTGAGGCTTTTGACTATGAATTTTCTATCCTACTTAGAGAGAGAGAATCCCCTTCATTAGCTAAAATGAAAAATGATGTTGTGAAGGTGGAAGTCAATATGATAGAAGCTAAAAATTCCAAGATGGGAAAACAAAATTGAAAGAAGAAGATAAGCCTTCCACCTCATATGACAAATTTAACTCCATGATGAAGACAATGGAAAAACTAATGGATAGGCTTGCCCTTGGAAATGCTTCTGCACCTCCTGCACAACATGAGCCACAATTCAGAAATCCATAATTCAGAAGACCTCAAAATCAATAGAGACCAAAGGAAAACAGAAATCATCTTGACCCTCATGTAAGGCCTCCTTTTCAGCAAAATTTAGTTGATGAAGAAGATCAGCCTGAGATACCAGAAGACTCTATTCATTGCTTAGATGAAAACATGTCTGGAATTTTTTTGACTAAAGAAGAGCATGATGAGTCTGATCATGATGTAAACAAGGGTGAGGAACCATATGATTTCCTTAAAGGTTATCAACATGCAATCTTTTAGATGCAGAAACAATACAACCTTAGAAATAGAAATGTCCCTATTACTACAAATAAAACACGGCCCAAAAAGTACCCTAAAGAAGCTGAGGTTAGAAAAGATCCACCACCTCCTCCTCCTGTCAAAGAGACTAAGAAAATTACTTATGTTTTCATTTTGGAGAATGAGATTTCCAAAATCAAGATCCCAGTACCTTTTGGAGAAATTCTTAAGGTGAATGAATACAGAAGTAGAATTGTAAAAATGTTGAATTCCCAACCAGGAGCTGCATACATCCTTAATTTTCAAGAATACCATCCTACCATATACTTGGGGCCAAGATTGGAAGATGAACAGAATGAAGAGGTACCTTCTTTCTATGTCAGCCTTAGTATCCATGACATGGCATTACAAAATTCCATGTTGGATTCAGGGGCCTATCATAACCTCATGCCTAAAGTGATTATGGAAAGGATGGGATTGGAAATCACTAGGCCATATAAGGATTTGTTTTCTTTTGATTCAAAAAGATTTAAATGCATTGGGTTGATAAAATATGTTTCTGTTGGTATTACACAAGTCCCTACCCAGACAATGGTAATGGACATCGTGGTAGCAAACATTCCACCGAAGTTTGGCATGCTGCTATCCATATCTTGGGTAGAAAAGATCAAAGGCACCATGCAGATGGACCTGAATTATGCCACCATTCCTATTTTTGGTGAGAAAAGAAGACTGTATGGAGAGACAAGGATGGCTTATATGGTAAGTAGTAAGGAAAAACCTCAGAATTTCCCAATTTATTCTATTGAAACTGAATTAGGATCAACAATTCTTTTCAATGAGTTGATTGATGAAGCAGAAGATGAAAGACATGCAGAAATTTAGGAGGTTGAAAATCAACAAGCTCAAAATCAGGAAATCATTGAAGAAAAGGCAGAGGGTTGGTGGTTGTTGCACTTTGATGGATCAACACAAAGAGAGGGGGCTGGAGCAAGAATTCGGATCACAACTCCAAAGGATGAAAGTAAGTTCTATTCTTTCAAATTGAACTTTGATTTCACAAATAATATGGCTGAGTATGAATCTCTATTTTTGGGTTTAGAAATTTTGAAAAGATTGGGTGCCCAAAAAATTTCATTTTGTGGAGATTCTGAATTAGTTATTAAACAAGTTGAAGGTGTATATCAAACCAAGGATGTGAGAATGAGAGCATAAAGAAATTTGATCATGGAGATGTTAGAAAATTTTCAATAATGCTCGTTTATTGTAAAGACTAGGGATCGAAACTCAGTAGCTGACTCCCTAGATGTTTCTGCAAGTATGTTTGTTATTCCTGTACATTCCACTGAAAGATATGAGGTTGAAGTTTGTCTTAGGCCTCCTATCTTAGACAACATAATTCACTGGCAAGTTTTTGAATATGACCAGCAAGTCAAAAACTTCATAGAATTGAAAGAGGATTTTGAAAGCACCGAAGTAGATCACCAAACCATGCTTGCTGAAACTAAGGGTAATTCTGAAGTGTTACAACTGAAGAATAATTCTATACCCAAAGGTCTCATCCCACTTGAAAAGCTTTTTGACCAAAATGATGTGTTTAAATCTCTTAGGATACAAGCTGATGATGAAGAGGTAGATTTTTGTAACCTTGGTACAATAGCAATGCCAAAAATGATTAAGCTTTCTAAATTTCTTTCTGTAGAGATGAAAAAAAAATATATTGAGATGATGAAAAGGTTCATAGATTTTTTTGGATGGAGTTATGTTGATTTGAAGAAATATGATCCTACTATTATTGAACATACCATTCCTATTAAAGAAAATGAAAAGCCTTTCAAACAGAAGCTGAGGAGGATTAATCCACTTCTCATGCCTTTGATTGAAAATGAAATTAAGAAGCTCTTTGATGCAAAAATTATTGTCCCAATCAGATTCTCAAAATGGTTTGCTAACTTGGTACCAGTCAGGAAAAAGAGTGGAGAAATTAGAATCTGCATTGACTTAAGAAACTTGAACAAAGCTTCTCTGAAGGACAATTATCCTCTCCCAAATATGGACCAAATTCTGCAGAACATTTTTCGTTCCCAAAGGATTTCTATGCTGGATGGTTTTTCAGGATACAATCAAATTTTAGTGCACCCAGAAGGCTAGGATAAAACTTCCTTTACCACACCATGGGGGACATTCATGTATGCCAAGATGCCCTTTGGTCTGATGAATGCAAGAGTGACCTTTCAAAGAGAAATGGACATTGTCTTTGCTTAGTAGAAGGATAATTTGGTGGTTGTCTATGTAGATGGCATAACAGTATTCTCAAGAAGAGAGGAAGACCATTTGAAGCATCTGGAGAAAGTTCTGCTGAAGTGTAGAATTTTTGGTATTTCTCTTAATCCCACTAAGATTATTTTTGCTTTAACTTCTAGAAAGTTACTTGGGAATATTATATCTAAATATGGGATAAATATTGATCCAAATAGAGTCAATTCCATTAAGAAAGTATATCTGCCTAGAAGTAGGAAGGAAATTCAGTATTTCCTTGGAAGAGTGAATTTTGTGAGAAGGTTTATTCCAAATTTTGCTGAGATTGTCAAAGATATAACTAAGATGTTGAAGAAAGGAGCTAGAATTAAATGGAAAGTTGAAGCAAATTAGTCATTTGAGGAAATCAAGAAGGCACTCACTCAAGCCCTAGTGTTGATTAGCCCAGATTTTTCAAAGGAATTTCTGGTTTTTACATTTGCATCAGGAAACACAATTCCTGGAGTTTTGTTGCAGAAAGGATAGCAAGGTACTGAGAAGCCCATTTCATCTTTTAGCAGAACCCTTGCTAATTCAGAGTTGAAGTATAACATCTTAGAGAAACATGCATATGCTTTGGTCAAAGCCATCAAAGACTTCAGAATTTATATTCTGCATTCTCATGTCATAGAATTTGTGCCAAATGTTGTAGTGAAGGAAATATTGACTCAAGCTGATCCTGATGGTAAGAGAGGGAAGTGGATAGCTAACTTTTTGGAGTATGATATAGAAATCTTACCTACAAAATTGGTGAAAGGTCAGGGGCTAGCAAAGCTGATGGCACAGTCCAATTTTGATTGTCTTGATATGAATTTAATTGTAGAAATTTCAGAATTATCAGATGAAGATGAAGAGTTGATTCCTATTGAAGAGAAGTACATCCTATCTAACTAGTACATAGACATTGCCTTTGTCTTACATCATCATAGGGCTCCTACCGAATTGACTAAATCTAAAGCAATTTTTGTGAAGCTGAAATCTCTGAGGTATTGTATCATAGATAAAAATATGTATTGGAGAGATACCGGTGGTATTATTTTGAATTATTTGCTAGAAGAGGAAGTTGAAAAAGTGATTGAGGAGTTTCATAAAGGATATTGTGGAGGTCATCACTATTGGAAGTCCCCAGCAAACAAAATTCTCAGAGCAGGGTACTACTGGCCTACCATGTTCAAAGATGTCTACAGGAAGATAGCTTCCTACCATGAATGTCAGATTTTTGATGGTAAGAAAAAGCTTTTTCCTTTACCCTTAATGCCAATTTATGTTGAGGCGCCATTCCAGTAGTGGGGGCTATATTTTATTAGTGAAATTCATCCATCATCTTTAGGGCAGCATCTCTGGATCCTGACAACAACTGATTATTTCACCAAGTGGATTGAAGCTATTCCAACAAGGAAAGCAAATGATGCAGTTATCATTTCATTCTTAGAGAATAACATATTGTCCAGGTTTTTTTGTCTTATGAAGATCATCACTGATAATGCACAGACTTTCAAATCTAAGAGGTTGATTAGTTTTTGTCATCAATATCACCTTACACTTGGACATTCTACTGTGTACTATCCACAAGGTAATGGTCTTGTTGAATCTTCTAACAAAAGCATTATGAGAATTATTAAGAAGGTGTTGTAGGAAAATAAAAAGTCATGGCATATAAAGCTGAAGTATGCTCTGTGGGCTGATAGAGTGTGTACAAAAAGGCCAATTGGTACTTCACCTTATGAGTTGGTGTATGGATCTAAAGCCATTTTTCCTACATATTTGGGAGTGCCTGTTATGAAGCTGCTACAAGGATTAGAGGAGGATCCAAATGCTATTCAGAGGAGAATAAAACAATTGATAGCTCTGTAGGAAAAAAAGGAGGAAGTATATAACAGCAATCAACAATCTCAAAACAGAATAAAGAAGACATTTGATAGGAAGGTAAAAGAGGAAAATTTTCAAATTCAAGATGTTGTATTGAAGTGGGAGGCTATAATTGAAGAAAAGGGGAACATGGTAATTTTGAGAATATCTGGAAAGGTCCATTCATAGTAGCAGAATTCCATGGCAACAAAACTTACCTACTGCAGGAGATGGATGAACAACCTTGTGCTGGAGGGCCTATCAATGGAAGGTTTTTGAAGCACTATTCCTCTTACGTTCTACTGATTTTTCACTCCATTTTATATATTCCATTTTTTATGCTTTTCTGCTAATAAATACAAGCTGATCATCAAGCTTGAGCCTGAGGTGAAGGCCATTAGAGTTTGAATAAAGCTTGGAAAATTTCAAAGTTTTTATTTTCAAAAAGGAATATGGATGGCACTAGAACTACAGGTTCTTTGGTGCACCACAGGGGCACACCATTCCAAGTGGAGCCACTATTATCACCCAGAGAAATGTGAAACAATTACTTGACATGGTTAGATAGTTCATTTATCAAAGGTCTCAAGTTGGTATAGGAAAATTTCATTTTTGCATATTTAACTCATCCTAAAGTTCAAGACCACCTCCATTTTATTTCAATCCACCTCCATTCAGGTCATGTCATGTCCCATCAGTTATCATTTGCTGTCGGTTTTCATTTCCCAAGCATTTAAATTTGAAAAAGGACACTTTAGCCAGTTTTACCTCTTTTCGTAGCATTTTACACTCAGAAATAGTAGTTTTCACTACGAAATTGCACAATAGTTTCGTACCAAAACTGTTAGAGAATGAACTACCTACACTACGAAAAATAGTTTTTCTGTATGTCTTGTCAAATCCGATGCAAAGTGTCAGTTCATGATTAGAGAAGTTAGGGTGGATGTCATTCGAGTCTGTTAGGGTTAATTCAAAAGTACAAAGTCATGTCTGAGGTCATCATTATTGTTTTTATCATGCATGTGTCATGATTAAGGCATGAGTTGTCATTGAAACCATAAAAGGGTACCCAATTAGCCTTTTTTTCATCCTCTGCTTTATCTTTGCATGTAATTGAAGTTTTGGAGAACTGCTTCATCGAGCCAACCAGGTTGCTGGAATTTTCAAAGATTATAGGTGTCATTAATCAAGCGAGGCTGAGAAGCTATAAAACCACCATGGTTGCAAGGAAGAAAACCAAAAAAGGTGGTCACTACCACAGGTATGAGCCCATGGACATGAATTTTTTAAATGAATATCCAACTGCCATGGAGGTATTTAGAAGAAGAGGTTGTTTGCAATTTTTCCAAAGGCTGCAAGGTTGTCATCTACAAGTTTCTAAAGATTTTGCTAAAAGTTTCACTGGAACAACTTCAAAGGTGGGAATGCTAAACCTCATACTAACACCAGACAAAATTTCAGCAACAACAAGAATCCCTAGAGGAGGGGAACAATGGTTTAAATGCATCAAGTTCACCATGCAGGATTGCAAAGAGTTCATCAAGCTAGAGCATAGTGAAATTGATCTCACAAATGCTATCCCAAGGAGTTATATGAAGGAAAACTTTTCAAATTTGCAGATGATAATTCAGAATTATTTCACATGTGAAGGAAGATTTCACATGGTATACTCCTACCACCTTAGGCTTCTGCTAAATTTTGTGGGTAAGAGGTCTCTTGACTTTCCCTTTTACTTATACAGAAGTCTAGGTAAAATTTCAAATAAGGTTCAAGTTAAAACAGAAGGAAATGAAACCTCTCTCTTTCATCATGGTTTGATTAAGTTGTTGGTGTTAGAGGAGTTGAAGATATTAGGTAGAGATTGGACATCCTTTCTATTCATGAGTGGTTTTGAAGTAGATGTTGTCACTCCTAAAATATTTTCCAAACCTAGAGATATTTCATCACCAATAGTGGCAGAGCAGTTAGAACCAGTGAGCATGGAGACATAGCCTTTGCAGAATATTGACACACCCAAAGCTACACCTGAAAAACATAAGCCAATAGTTAGCAAACATGGCAGCAAGAGAGTTACTAGGAGCCAAACAGTGGTTAAGGGTAACTTAGAGGAAATCTTGCATGTGATTGATATTGAAGAAACTCCCACTGTCCAAGCTGAAGATGTTGAAGAAGGAGGAAGAAATCTAAAGAGAGGAAAGACAACTAAAAAGTTAGAGTTTGCAGGTGAAGATGTTGGTTTCATGTTTCAAACTAGAAATCCAATGACTAGACATGCTAGAAAGGTCATGGAAAGCAGCAACGAGACTCAGAAGGTCAGTGAAACTGCTCAGCCACCACCAAGCATCATAGACCTCTCCTCACCTGCAAAAGAAGAACTGGTCGTCAAAAAAAATAAGGGTAAAGAGAAAATCACTGAAAAATCACAAGTTGAAACCCTTAAGGAGTAGTTTAAAGAGGCAGGTGAAGAGATATCAGTCTTGAGGAAAGAGGCAAATAAGCATAGAGCTGAAAGGGTTCAATTTGAACAAATGAGGAAAGATGCATGTACAAGAAATTAGCTGGATAAATCACTTATTCAATGAAGATTAACCCGATCATACATCAATTTCGAATTGCATGCATAACACATAACCTTCTTCTACAATTAATTGTCACATGCGGAAATAATAGAAGCGATATCACATCAAATCATCACACACATTAACACAGTATGTATGGGGAAAGCTTATAGCTGAAAACCCCGCAGCTATAGTATATTATACATGGAGAGAACATGCAGCAAATACATAGTACAAACTCCTCACAAGTACTCAGTACTATCTCCCAAAGCTACACAAAAACTAGCTTGGTTTTGAACAAGTCACGGGTTCAAAACACACCCACTACTTCTCTGCCTCTATTGCGCAATCAAGGCTGGTCTAAATAGAGATCCAGGTTCGAATCTCACTGGCTTCAACTGCGCAATTGTCATTGGTAATTTCCTCCAAGTGTAATGCAAATCCCATGCAAAACTGATCCTCCAACTGATAGCTATACTCACCCTTTCATCTACCTCTTTCACTGGTCTCCACTGAACTGTCCATGCACTGAGTTAAACTGGTGTGTTCTTTAGTTGAATAATGAGTTAATAATTAGTGAATTAAATAATATTTAATTCACACAACTCATCTCTAGTGTATTAGCCAGTTAAACTAAATACAACTAGTTCAACTAGTTAACCAGAACACCACCTCCATTAACTCCTCAATCAACTCCACCAAAACTCTGCCACATGATTCTAACTGAAGTCTAACATGCAATAGCTCACTTAACTCATAGGAAATTCGAATTTCCTTATGTCAACTGCATGCCCCACCTCTGGGGGTCAAACTGAAGTGCTCCAAGAGAGTAAACTGTTGTTTATAGTCTAAATATTATTAAGGGTAAATAATATTTGACTTCCATATTTTTAGGAGAGGCAGTCTAAAAATAGCCCGTGACCTAAAAATATGAATCTCATCTATTTTTACCAACATGTCGCATACTTCAAGAATCTCCAACTAGAATCCCCGAATCATGCTCCGTATGTCTAAAAATAGACATAGTCTAAAAATAGATTTTTTCGACAAAAATCACATGTGTGGTCCCCCTCCTAGTTTAGGTGATCACTTTCCAACTAGGATCAGGAAAGATGTTTCAGGAGGCCTCCTTCACTGTTTATTGTTTCCATTTTCAACGGGAAGATCAAGTCACAAATGTCTCAAAGACCTTGGACAATACAGGAAAACTGATAAAGTGAACTCAACCACTAAGAAGAGAGGTCAAGCACATCAAAAAGGTAAACCTGCACTTGCAATCCAAGAATAGGACATTGAAGGATTAAGTGAAAGATACTCAAGAGAAATTGGAGCTGATTCATGAAGAATTGGAAAAGAAAGGTTTAAAGTTGACAGTGGTAGAAGAGCCTATAGCTCAACTAATTGTTAATGAGGAAGAAACACCACAGGAGGAATAAGTTGAGATTGAATATATCTTAGAAGGTTCATTACATGCAGAGAATCAAGATTTTGCAACTGGAGGTCAGTTTTTGAAGACAATTTTGAAAAGGGAAATTTCTGAGTTTTTACACAGTTTTCTAGCATTCCTCAGGCTTGAAGCCAGGAATACGCTACGAAAAAACCTGTAGCAGCCTTTTTGCTTCTAAAGTCAGTTTTTGCATGATTCAAGTAGGGGTATTCATGGTGGTGATGTTTCATGACTTTATTATCATGATAGAGCAACAAAGGAGTGAAGTAAATGGATGCAAAAGCCACTTTTTCCACGCTACCAAAACTCGCTACGAAACTATATTGTTTTCGTAGTGAGAAATTATTGAAGGTTTTTGAACATCTTAAAGGCAGTTTTGGCCAGCTGGAGACCTCCAATGTGTCAATGGAGCTTATTATCAGATATTTATGACTCGAAGGAATTTCTATGAAGATAGGTCATTAGTCAAAACAACGTTGAAGATAAGGGTCATCCTTTCCTAAAAAGCAGGGTCATGTTCCATAGATATAGGAGGGTTTTAAATATGTAAAGTGGTGATGAACTCTGTCATGTGTCTTTCAAGCATGTGATGCTTATTTTTTAGCCATAATGTAACTATTTCACAGATAGGATAAGATCAATGTAATAAATAGGAGTTAGAGTTCTATTAGGAGATGGTTTCTTTAAGGTGTAGCTGTCATTTTTTTGTTAGAAGTTATGTATTTCAGTTATGAAAGGCATCATAGGAGAATTCGATGATATAGCCACCAGGTAGATCATCCTTGTTGTAAATAATGTATATTTAAAGACAAAGCAATGAAGTAGTAAGTGTTTGGAGAACATTTTCACCAAACTGCTACTTTTATGTTTTTGACCTATATCAGTAATACAAAGTGACATTCTTCTTGACAGACCTGAGATTCTCATGAGGTTTTTGATGTGTTATTGATCTATATCTTTATGTTTTATCACTTGCATTAGATTTCATCTCTATTACTCAGAATTCATAATTTTATGCTTTGACTTCCTTTAGTGATGAAATGAATGTATTGTCCTATGTTTTATGTGTGAGTTACCACTGTTAAAGACCTCTGTTTACCTTAGCTTCCATGTCAAGAAAATTTTCCATTGAAACTACTGATTTTTGACTCCATAAGCCCAATGGTAGCAAGCCTACATTTTTCAACCTGCAATCATAAAAACAAGTTACAATTTCTATAGAGTTATCCATCTAGTCCTATCATTATTCAAAATCATAAACCCTCTTGAGAGAGCCCTCTCAAATTGAAGAGGCTAATCTTCAGTTAGAAATGGTTTGAAACAATTACACTAAGTTTTTTGATGAGTAGCCAATCAAGTACAATTTTGTTATAACACACCATATAGGATTCATATCATCATGTATCGGAAATATGACTTGGGTTTTCTGCTCATCGGTTATAGGTGTTGAGTCAGCTGCAACTACAAAAGTAGCTGTACCAACAACAGTGCAAACCCAATGCATATGCACCCCGTCGACTGTGTGTGGTTCCACCACATCGACGATGGAATCCTTTTCATGTCTGTCGACTAGCTCCGTTAGGGATGAACCTCTTCCTCACGGCCTTGCGTAGAATCAATCCCCCTTAGGATCCTTATTTCATTTAGATGAGGATATCCTTAGGGCCATGACGAAGCCAGATTTTCCATGGAATGCAATGCATCACCGCTCGTTTTTTCTCTCGGAAACAACTTTCAGCCCTAACAAGACAGGAAACCAAGATATTTATGCCATTGAATCAAAACATTTCCTTCCATAAAGGAATGTTGATCGGTTGAAGAACCCCATTCCGGCGCCCACTGCATTAGAGGAAGGGAACATGTCAAACATTTCACTTACCATCAAGGTGAATATCTCTCGGAATCTTGAAAAAGTCGAAGAAATCTCACTGGGGGTAGCATGTTCACCAGAAGAGATAACCTCTTACACCCACTTGCTGCAAGAGTATCAAGATATATTCGGGTGGGACTACTCAGAGATGCCTGGGCTTAGTCCCACTATTGTAGAGGACCACATTGACACTTATCCTGACGTACCACCAATACGATAGAAACAGCATCAACTGCACCCATCCAAGGTAGAAGCAATAAAATGAGAAATTGAAAAGCTCACAAAGCTAGGTTTATATACCCCATCACTTACACATCTTGGGTTTCCAACCATGTTCCTGTCATGAAAAAACAGGGCACCATATGTGTCTGCATCGATTTTCGCGATTTGAACAAATCATGTCCCAAGGAAAATACCCTACCCCATTCATCAACGAAATCATCGATGCTTGTGTAGGTCATGAGGACCTCTCATTCATGGATGGCTTCCTTGGGTATAATCAAATTCAAATCCATCACACCAATCGGTACAAGACCGCGTTCACTACCCCTTGGGGAACATTCGCATGCCCAGTAATTCCATTTGGCCTAAAGAATGTTGGAGCCACCTTCCAGAGGGCCATGAATTATATATTTCATGACTTTTCACACCTTATCCTCGCCTACTTGGATGACCTCACCGTCCGATCCATGAAGCGCTCAGACCACCTTGAGGATCTTCGATTGGTATTCCAACAATGTCGGTAATACAACCTACACTTGAACCCCCTCAAGTGTGTCTTCTGTGTCACAACAGGACGAATTTTAGGTTTTATCATGTCCCAGCAAGGAATTAGACTAAACCCCCTCAAGTTCTAAGCTATCAAAGAGGTACCTCCACCTCGAACCCTCAAGAAACTACAAAGCTTGCAGGGAAAGGTCAACTTCCTTAGACTTTTTTTCCTAGATTATGCCACTTGCACTCAAGGATTCTTGCATCTCCTTCGTCAGGACATCACGTTCAAATTGGACGATCAAGCCCAACAATCATTTGACACTATGAAAAACACATTGTCTTCAGCACCACTAATCGTTCCCCAAGACTACAACAAAGACTACATCTTGTATCTATCAGTATCTAATACTACTTTGGCTGGAGTATTGATCTAGGAGGGCCCCGATGGGAGAGCACATAATTTATTACGTTAGAAAAACCTTATTAGGCCCTACATTAAGATATGATTTAGAAGAAAACACTTCCCTAGCATTAATTCACGTAGTCCAAAAAATTTTCCACTACATCATCTTAAAAACCACAATCATCATCGTAGACATTAACCCCATCAAATATCTTCTCACTCTTCATTTAATGAGCCACAAGTACACCCATTGGGTATTCATTCCAGAAGAATACGACTTATAGTTTCACTCCCCTGAGAGAAATAAGGTGTTAATCTTAGCAGAGTTCATTACATACCTCCCAAGTCATACAAAAGGATCACTAGAAAACAATTCGCTACTGGATGAACATCTCTTCCTCATAGAAACCGATAACTCTTAGTACGGAGATATTCACCACTTTTTACGAACCCAAAATTTCATGCCCCATCTCACTCATAACGATTGTCGGTGCATTCGCCACCAGGCCCCCTGATACCTCCTTATGGAATTTGTCTTATACCAACAGGGCATCGACACCATCTTATGTCGATGCCTCACCAACAACCCAGGGGAGAAAACCCTTAATGACTGTCACAATGGAGCTTGCAATGGCCACCTCTCCGGAATGGCCACCACCCAAAAAGTCCTACGGGTAGGATATTTTTTGCCCACTTTATTTCGTAATTGAATTTCAGCAGTCAAGAGGTGCGAGTGATGTCAATGCTTCACTCACAAGGCAAGAGATCCTCCTGCTCCCTTGCACCCCTTCATCGTCGCCAGTCCCTTCTACAAATGGGGAATAAACTTCATGACTTGCAACCCAGCATCGTCGGGAAATCAAAAATACATTATTGTGGCTGTCAATTATTTCACCAAGTGGGTAGAAGCTATGCTCACATACGACAAAACTACAGAAACTGCTACACGATTTATGTTTAACCATGTCATTGCCCGTTTCGGTGTACCCAAGGAGTTAGTTTTTGACCATGGAAAAAAATTCGAAGAAAAATTTTTCTAGGAGCTATCCCACCATCTCAGATCCACCACCCCCAATCAAATGGACAGGTAGAAGTCATGAACAAATTCCTCAAAACAATGTTACGGCGCATGGTGAATAACCACAAAACAAACTGGCACCACATGATTTTCTTTGCCCTGTGGGCATACCACATGGCAGTGAAAATGCCAATGGGGTTCACACCCTTCCACTTAGTGTACGAGGTCGAATCCATGATTCCCATAGAACACGAGATCCTGAATTTAGACACCGCCATCGAACTCCTCAATGACACCCAACCTCTAGAGCAATGCTTAGTACAACTAGAGTTTGTCGACGAAAGTTGACGACAGTCGCTCCAACACAACGAGGCCCATAAAAATCGGGTGAAAGAATCGTTCGATCACAACATCAAGCCTTGTTCATTTACCAAGGGAAAGTTAGTCCTCCACTATGATGTCACAAAAGAAGCCCTAGGGCCAGGAAATTTTGACACCTTGTGGAAAGGACCCTACATCATAAAACATTGTCTCCTAAAGGGGGCTTACATCTTGACAGATCCTGATGGAACATGCCTGAGCAACCCCATCAATGGTATTTACCTCAAGAAATTCTATCCATAAGGGACAAGAGGGCTCAACCCTTGAGTGAACATACACGCACCAAAACTTTATTTTTGATCAAATACTTTTCACAAAAAAATCTCTAGTGTCACAAATGAATCTTCAACCCACCCATTATTTTGGATTCACTCAAGGAGCATCGTGATAGTTTCAAAGTTTAGCAGCAGCTACCTAGGTCATATACCACCCTAACAGATCACCATTCTTCACCAATGGAGTCTGCATTGGTTCAACGACAAAAAATCAGGCAGAATATGACACTGTCATTGGGCTCATGTGCAACGTCCTCAATCAAGGCATTTGTCACTTGCATATCTACCTAGATTCCGAGTTAGTGGTTTGGCAGTTAAACCAAGAATTTGACGTACGAGATTCACATCTATTTAGAAAATATTTGCATGCAAAAATATTAAGACGTCAATTTGATCACATTACATTAACATATGTGCTAAGAAATCGAAACCAGACAGCAGATCACATAGCTAACCATATCCTCAACTGGATTGCATCTCGGATAAACCATCTTGCATAAAAAACAAAAACAATAAAAAAACATAGATATCCATCAACACAACACAGTATCCATAAACACATATAAATATTGGACACACCATATAGAGCCACAAAAAATATCTCTCATATATACATCAATAATGTATGTCTGAGTACAAATGATGAGTCATGTATCTAACCCATAAGTCAGCCAAAAATACATATGTGCAAGTCGAAAAAAATAAGGGAAGCATCCTCATAAAAGGTGCTTTCATTGTGTACAACAAGCCTCTAAGGCTATACCCCTCTAGGTAGGCCATCTGGACCCACGACTGCTCCCGGTACCAGCACTTGGGCAGCTGTCAAAATTGAGCAGCCACGTGGCGCAGAGTCAGTCAATAGCCCATCTCTCGGACCATCAGTGTTTCTAAACATATGTCATAGAGGTCATAAACAAACCCACGGGTAGGCATACCCTGGCTAAGCTGGTCCACATGGCCCCATGCATCCTCCAAATCTGCAGCCCATACCTCTAGAGCAGCCATTTTCTCTGTAATTGATGCTATACGAGCTTCGCCGCCTTGACGCGAGCAATCGCAACAACACACTTTGTAGCAGTCGAATTGCTACCCTTTCCAGATGGACCAGCCCCACCACTAGGAGCTCTAGCCTAGGGCTGCATTGAATCTCCTCCCTACCCACCAGTTGAGAGAGGAGCCCCTCGAAATCTCCAGGGTAGATGATGTCCTACCAACTGAGTGATAGGACGCCCAACCTTGTTAACATCTGCAAGAGTAAAAAAAATATGTCAAGGTCATGATAATATAGATATAAACCATAAATACTCAACAGATGCATAATAAAACACAAATATCACACCTGATGGCCCCCATGCATATCCGGCAGGAAGACCCATGTCTGGCTCTCCTCGGAAGTCCATCCCAGCGTATGGGTAGGGGAGGAACTGTTACACTGATAAATCCTTCTCGCAGAAAAGAACAATCTCCCTAGTATCCTAAGGATATCTAGAAACAAACAACTAAATGTAAACCATTTTCTCTAGACCATTATGATTCAAAATTATTAATTAACTAAGTAAGAGGATATGCTCCTACCTAAAGTCCAACGCTTGTTGTAATATTCAATCCAGTCGCTCCAAAAGAGGTCAATTTAGCATGTAAGACCTACAATCAAAGACAGGAAAAGGGATTAAAATCACCTACAAGATATAATAATCCAGAAACACTAATATATCTCGGTGATCAAGGAATCCAAGAATTAAATTACTCAAATAAATACATGAACAACTTAATGAGAAAACAGAATCCATTTGTATTAACTTGTATGATAAGAAGTAACCTTACAACCTTGTCACCTTGATGTCATACAGGTTCTTTTGGGGTCCTAAACGGTAGTTTTCCTTTGGTATGACAAGCCTTCTCCTCTTTGAACTAGCATGAAACTATGGATATGAGTATGTGATCATTCTCATACCAATGATGCCAGGTATAGAGAGTATAATTTCTTCAGCAATTCTCTTCTATAAGTTAAGCAGTACCCTTGAGACTGAAATATGAGTTCAATTTATAGGAGAATGAAGGAGGTTTCAGTTCCATAAAGAGGGGGATAAAGTCCTCTCATCAAGGGATTTTAGCTCCAATACCAAGGGATAATCTCCATTAATGAAGGGATAGAGGCTCATGAAGGAAGGGGCGAAGCTCGACCTGATAATGCTTCTAGAAGCCTCCAGCTGGGAGAATATTCAACCAATTGGGCTTCTAGAACTTAATTTTTCTTTTATTTTACCTTTTACAGGGGTCCGCAGTTTTAGTAAGAAGAACGTGCAGGATGTGCTACAGGTTATGGAGCAAGAAGCTGCGGTACCACAGATAAGAACTAGGAAAAGTGCGGAGTTAGGATTTTTAGGGTTTTAATGAGATTTTATCCAATTCCAAGACCTGGTTTACGAAATTTATGGTTTTGTACCTCTAAGGGAGCATAATATAGGTAATGATGAACTCATATAGACAACTAAATTTCATGGTGACAAATTTTAGTGTAACAGATTTCCTCCTAAAGCGCGAAGTCTGAAGTAGTTCTGAAGAGTGAAGTGCTTTATCATTCTGAGGATTGGGTTGCAAACATACTGTTCAAAACCTGTAAAAATATTCAATGCAAACATATATATGTATATCATCACTGAGGTAGGTATTCCCATACTCAGATCAAAACTAACTACATGTTTTGATACAGAAATAATTTTAGAATTACATCAATAGTAGCTAACAGCATGGATGCAGCCATCTATCATAATTAGTCTACTGTATCATGAATAATAAAACTCCTCACAGCCCCCGGATGCGGGTGTTAATGCTGTTAATGAGCGTGAGAGGATGGGAGCAGTCGGACGGGAGGCCACATGCCATCCCTCACAGCTGCATTGAATCCACTTGCCCGCAGTAAATTCTCCACCGCATGCTCTTAATGGAGTTTGGTATGAAGGCGATTCTCATTATCGCAGGGGAGGTTCGAGGCAGCCTCGACTGCAGCAACAACATCTCGCATAAGATTTTCAAGCCTGGTTATTCAATGCGGCGTTTGGAGTGTTGCAGGAAGGGAACATTAAAATCCATGGAGCCGCTAGTCCCCCAGCCGATGAATTCGCGATGTAACTCAGTTCTGGACAGAGCCAAAGAGCGCACCACCACTGGGAAGCGCAGCCGTCTGACCTGTTGTCTGCAGCCCGATGAAAGCATTCAAATTTCTGTAGCTGGCTCTTGTTTGTCCGCGACGGTGGTTCTGGGCATTACTCCTGCGACGTGCCCTCAGGTGCTTCAGAGCTCCTGTCCGGTTAAAGCTGCTAAAATGCCTAGGCTGAGGCAAAGGATGAGGTGCAGGAGGGGGTCTTCTCATACTGCCAGAAGGCATTCTCCTTCCCTTTCTTCTTCCCCGTCTGACACCTCTGCACATTCTGACAGCCTCCCTCGCCTCCTCCGTGGGCGCTTGCTCCGTTCAGGCCGCAGGTTAGATTCGCCTTCAGGGGATGCGCTGCCTGCTCAGTCGCACACGGCCCTCTTCTCGTTCGATTGTGCTCTCAACAGACCACGCGTTACTGTGGCCATCTCCGTGGTCTTCTTGGAGGAGCCTATGCCGGAGAGTCCGCCTGAAGAGCAAGCTCCAGTCGACGGTGCTCAAATGGACACGATGCAGCAGGACACGAGGGGTCAGCCTGAGGTTTCCAGGGCGTCTTTGCAGGTTGAAACAGTTCGCGTTCAGGCCATTGTCACTGAAGCTCCCACTGCTGCCCACCACAATGATGAATTCTCCCATGCTCAAAGCGAACCAGAAGACTTCGGATGCAGGATCGAGGAGGTTGCTCCTGATGAGTAATCCGCTCCTCCTTTCTTGTTTCTTTTGTTTTTTCTCGGCCCTTTCTGAGGGAGTGTTTTGCTGTTTCAATGTTTCTCTCAATTCTGGTCCAATTTTTTTCAAAGGCCAGTTTCAGTCTTCACAGCAGTCTAGTCTTGTAATGGTCCAGTGTCATAGATATGCTCCTAGTTTCAAGTTAATGACATTCCAGCTCGATCCCCTGCGTGGGATTTTTTCTGTCTTGGGTTGTACAAGCTGGCGCCCCTTGCAGGGCAGCCAAAATCTAGTCACTGTCAGCTTAAATTGCCTCTCTGTAGGCACAGTTATGGCCTAGGCCAGATGTACTATATTTTTCACTGTTAATAGATTACTCTAACTTAGAAAAATAAAAAATAAAACTCCTCACAGCCTGGATGGTAGAAACTAGATCCAGGGTCTTGATTTACGCTTCCTGAACTAGTGCGATTCTATCCATACGATTGATTGTGTCGAAGTCGAACATGGTAGAAACCACTTGATTACCAGTCAATGATGTGAATTATTAACAAGTGTGAAAGAAACCACCAATAATGACAATGGCTCTCAAAGTAATCAGTACAATCCATGAAGTGTGAATGAATTATTTGAAGTCGAACACTTCACAGAATCATTCGATCGAAGTTCAATGATGCAACCTGTCGTCGAAGGCGAGAAACCTACCATTAGGGCATGAAGATCGCAAGGTACTGATAGGGTTCTAGATCAACTTTCTAGATGATGTGCTGTTGTCGATAGAAAGTGACCCGTCGTAGGAAAGCCCATGACACAAAACCATTAGATCAAGTTTTGAAGAAATTTTAGCAAGGACTGACTCATGGATGGTCAACACGAATGGAGACAAATTTTTGCAATGAATAGTTTATTTTAACTTTCTCTTGAACACATAACGACACTATAGATGTTTTGGTGACAGTTGTCCTAAGGCTAATACCTAGAAACCGGCTGAAGGCTTTCAATGTGGTTTGATTAACTGTTAGGCAAAGGATTTTCCCAACCCAGGTATGAGTGTGACAAAAGTGTCATGTTCAAGAGTGGTATACTACTTTTTGGAACAAAGTGTAACAACTGGATTCATTTTCTCTCTTTTTCCCCCACCATTTCTGGCAAGTACCTCTTTATTTTTGACAAGCTTGAGGAGGATAACATTTGTTTGTTGTATAAGCTCATCCTTCAGATGAGTCTAACTTAGTATTAAAATCTAACCCTAAGAAGGAGTGGTTCGTTCCTATTTGTAATCGACAGGTCCTTTACTGTTAAGTTTTAACGAGTCCAGTATAGGTGAAACTTGGTGTTTTTCAGTTTTAGGGAGTCAGAAGAAAAACTTAAGAAAACTCCGTGGGTGTAATTTTTCGTAAATTTAGTCTCTAAAGCCCGAAAAAGGATACAATAATGCAGGAGAGAACTCTATTGACCATGACTAGTCAACGTATACCTTTTTCATAAATAGTCTATTTCAGTCCGGAAAAGGGGTAAACTTATACTGAAAGGACGACTGTTCATTTCATTTAACGAGTTTGAATAGTCAAGTACTCAGAAATATTTTCATGTTTAGAGAGTCTGAAAAGGGCTTAAAAGAGAACTCCAGGGTTTCACTTTTTCATAATTTTCAAGAGCCCAAAAAAGTGATAAAAGTGTAATCATCATCAAAATAATTATTTTCACCTGAAAAACCGATTTTCTGCACATAAACTCGAAAGATTTAACATACCTGTTTCCAATAAGTAAAAAATTTTGGAAAATAATTTTTTAAAGTGGAAAAAAAATTAAATAATATTTTCTTCATTCAAAAAATCTTATAAAAAGTAGTTCAAAAAAGTCATTTTCACCTTCTGTATTCAGAGTTGAAAGTTGAGAGCTCTTGGTAGGAAAAGTTCCGGAGGTGATAACGGGAGAATTGACTGCTCAAAACAAAAATCGTCGAATCCAGGTAATCTACAACACTCTTCTCTTCATTTTCATCCATTTGAATTCTCTTTTCAAGTTTTGAAATCATTTCTTGAGGGGAAAATAGGTTCAAAATTCTGCTCTCGAGGGTCCGCAGGTCATGTATTGGTTACTTGTAAACCCCGATAATTTTCCCAAAGGAAAATTATCGGGCTACCGTGATTTTTATGAAGAGCGCATGCGGAGGTCCACACTGTCTCTATATAAAAACTGCAGAGGCACCGTCAGAAAAGGAAAATTATTAAATTATCTCAAAAATAGTTAAAAATTCTCACTCTAAAAGCTTCTAACCTTCAAATGCATCCATTTGTAGATTATTCCACAATGTTGGAGTGGAGAGAACATGAGAACGAAGAGGTATAAGATGCGGCTATGAATAATCCGGCCGCAATGTGTGTGATGAGAGATTGTGGATTGTATAAATTATGGGAAATTCAGGGCATAAGGGCACAAGTGGAACTAATGACCTGGCTGGTGAACAAATGGGATGTCCAAGAACAATGTTTTATCATCGGTGATCACAAGCTAGAAATTGAGCTTGAAGAAATTTAATTTCTCACTGGTTTATCCAAAAGAGGTGAGCATATCTCATTGTTTGGAGCTAGGCAAGGTGGCCTGCCTATTGCTAGCTATAAACAAGAGTTCTGCAGTGAAGAAGTTGATCCCAAAGATAACCGTATAGATATAAATTTAATCCTACATCTTGATCTTAAATTCATTGCTTTCACCGTGACCAGGTTGTGTGGGAGCGCAGCTCCACATGTGGCTACCAAGTCTTAGATGTAGACAACAGTCGAATATTATAGAGGTACCATTTTCAATTGGTGTGAAGGGGTATTGGCCAATATGAAAGGTCAATTGACCAGAGCAAAAAACTCAAAGTTAAAAAACTTTGGGTATGGTTCCATCTTGGTTTCTTTTGCTTTGGAGATGATTCCATCTCTCGCCCCTCAGCTGAATATCTCTATTGATTCTGGTGAACCTAGAGAGCCTCGTATGGTATGCTGGGTTGTGCTGATGGCCTGCCATGGTGGCGACGACTGTGTGGTAGTTCGATTCACTCCAGCATATTTTCAATGGCTTCAGAACCAAATCTTTGCTATTGAGGATTTCCTGTATGTGGGCATAGATTTTCGAGGTGATCCCAAGATGTCCTTACCTCCAGGGGCACAATGGGATGAATTAGGTAAATGAATCATTTTGATGTGTTTTAACTCTAATTTTTTTTTTTTTTTTGATCGTCCAATACTGATAACAAAATTTTAAATGCAGATGTTGGTCCATGAAGGCCAACCACTCTTCGCCGCTTCGAAAGGAAGCCAACAAGGGCTGTTGTACAGCCACAAAATCAGGCAGCAGAAATCCTTACTAACTTGGAGCACAACCTAGAGAGGTTGACTATAGATATCCCAGAGACATCGACAGATGATATTCCTCTTCGTCTCTAGAGACACGTTACTGGTGTTCCTGGCCAGTTTAGGAGATTCCTGCGCAGGGTGGCATGGGTGATAGTTTACTACCATGATCATCACCACGGATAGTGGATGATCATTGTGGACCATTGCATTTTTTTTTTGTATCACTATCTTTTAGATCATAAGGTTTTTTAAACCTATGATTGCAGACAATGTAATATTTTTGAAAACAAAAACTCCTATCTATGATATTACTACTTTCTCTGGCTATCTTGTTCAACACATATTGAATGTTGTTTTGGTTTACTGTTTTAACATTGCAAATGTCTATTTATAATAGTATTAGCTAATGCATCAGCCAATGTATCTATATTTCTTGGAATGTGTTGATATTAGATGTAATCAAATTGCCTTTCCAAGAGATGGACCTTAAAAAATAATCTCAATAACACTAGATTTTTGATTGCGTATACTCTGTTTAAATGTAATACAATGAGTTCTGAATCTAGCCTAATGATCAAACGCTGAATGCCAAATGAAATGGCATCAGATAATAACTCAATCACTGCGCTATATTCTGCAACATTATTCGTTGTTTGACCAAGGCTTACCCCATGCATAGAAACTAACTCATCAGTGGGTGAATGAATAACCTAGGCTGTGGAAGAAATATTCCATGTACTATGACAGGCACCATTAGCAAAACCAATGTATGTTTGAAGGGATGTCGACATCTACAATATCAAGAGTAATCAAGATAAGCAGTGATAGTAGTAAGAGAAAACTTAAATTAGGCACACTCATCTAATATAAGGCATGTAACTAGAAAAATAACTAATGTACAAGTAAGATCTTCACACAAGAATCAAGCATAATATCTGTTCAGATAAAGTCCATTTCTGGGTTTATCTAAAGAGACCCCATCATAATCAGTCAATTCATAAGCCCCTTTTGCAAGCACTCGCTTGACAATTTAAGGACCATACCACATTGGTTCGAATTTCCCATCTCCTAGCTTATCATTAGCTTGATCATATACCAAGACTAGGTCATTTTATGAAAAAACACGAGGTGTAACACTTCGGTCATACTGAGCTTTAACATGTTTTTTATGAGCTTCGGCTACTAATGCAGCGGTGTGCCGAGTCTCATCTAATTGTGCCAAGTACAAAAAGTGTTTTTCCTCTTCAAAGGTAGCTAGTAGTAACTCTATGGCTAATTGGAGTGACGGTATTTCTCATTCAATAAGTAACATAGCTTCTAAACCATAAACCAGTTGAAAATGAGTGAACCCTGTTGTAGTTTTTGTTGAGGTTCGATATGCCCATAGTGCTAAAAAAGCATGGTATGCCAATTCGATTTATGAATTCCGATAATCCGTTTAATCATGGCAGTTAAAAATTTATTAATGGCTTCAACCTAACCATTATCTTGCGGGTAATATGGAGTAGAGTTATCATGGAATAGGCCAAGTTGATCGGAAAGTTTGGTCATCATTATATTTTGAAAATGACTCCCATGGTCAGTAATAATAGCTTGGGGTACACCAAAACGAGAAATTACATGATTGAATACAAATGTAGCTGCTGTTTTGCCATTTGCCGCAAATTTAGGCATCACCTTAGCCCATTTGGTAAAATAATCGATAGCAAGAATAATATACCCATGCCCCCCGGCCGAGTGAAGGTTACATGTAATGAAATCAATTCCCCACTTTGCAAAAGGACCGACAACAATTATGGGGTGAAGAGGAGCTAGTGCTGCACGCATATTTCGATCAAATATCTTACAGTTGTGGCATTTTCGGACCATGAGAATGCAATATTTGAATAATGAAGGCCAAAAATAACCAGCGCGCAATATATTTTGGGCTGTGGCATACCCAGACATATGACCATCACACGCTCCAGAGTGGCAGTCATTCAAAAAAATTTCAGCTTCTTCATGAGTTAAACATCGTCAAAATACAAAATCCACACCACGATGATAAAGTGTGTCTCCAATAATATCTTATTGCTGAGATTGGTAACGGATCTTTCTTCAATTTGAACATGAAAGTTCAAGCCAAAAAGTTTGGGTTTGAAGATAAATGATGATATCTCCATACCATGGATCTAACGTACTGATAAGAAACAGAGATTCATTAGCAATTGGATATTCTACCATAGTTTTTGTCTCAGTATTTGGGAAGTCACACATAAATTCTGCGAAAACCAGTGATTTATTTGATTTGGATTTTTCGAATTCTAAATCAAACTCCTGAAGGATAACTGTCCATTTAGAGTATTTTCCCCCAAGTAATTGTTTAGTCAGAATGTACATCATTGGGTTGCAATTAGATATCACAGTTGTTTTTTGTAACAATATGTAATGAAAAAATCTTTGGACTGAGCTTGAAATGTTGCCAATATGACGAAATCTCCACAGGAAAATATTTAATTTCAGTCAGGTTGAGATTCCGACTGAGATAGTAAATCACATGCTCATTTTGGAAATCATCCTCTTGAACTAATACCATTCCAATAGTGGAATCAGAGGCTGCTAGGTATAAAAAGTAATCCTGGCTGTAATTTGGTGGATGCAATAATTATGCATGGGTCAACACATGTTTCAAAGCATCAAAAGATCGATCAGCGATCTCATCCCAAATAAAAGGAATATTCTGTTTCAACAACATGGTAAAACCTTTTGTTAACTCAACATAGTTCTGGATAAATCTACACAAAAAGTTTTCTTTCCCTTGCAAACTTTGTAGTTGGTGAAGTGTGGAAGGAGGAGGTAAATTGATAATAGCCTCAACCTTTGAGGGGTCGACACGAATGCCAACCTTGGAAACAACGAATCCGAGTAATCTACCAGATTGCACACAAAAAACACATTTTTGGGGATTCAACTGAATCTTATAATGCCTACATCTCATAAAAATTGCTCGTAAATGAGTAGGATGGTCTTCTATGAGGAATGAATGAGCAGGTAAATCATCTAGATAAGGCTACATAATGTGTTTAATGTCATGAAAAGCGTAAGACATTGCCCTTTGAAAAGTTGCACCAACATTCTTTAATCTGAAGGGTAGTTTACAATAAGCAAAAGTTCCCCAAGTACAAATGAATGTTGTTTTTGGTTGATCAACAGGGAGTATGTTTATTTGATTGTATCCAGAAAATCCATCCATAAATGAGTACATTTCATTTCTGGCACAATCATCAATGATTTGGTCGATATAGGGAGTTGGATAATTGTATTTTGGATAGGCTTTGTTAATATCCCTATAATCGACACATACTCTTATAGTTCCTTGTTTTTTAGTAATAGGAATGATATAAGATACCCAATTTGTTAAAGGAATTGGATAAATAAAACCTGCTTTTAGTAATTTCTCAATTTCAGCTTTAATAGTAACAGATTTTCGTGGATGTATCGGACGTAATCTTTGTCTGATAGGTTTAGCATCTGGGTAAGTTTTTATTTCATGAACGACAATCTTGGGATCAATTCCTAGCATTTATTCATAAGACCAAGCAAATATGTCACAGAATTCTTGAAATAGAGCTTTATATGTAGTAATTTCATCTAACGTACAAGAAGTGCCTATATGAATGTTTTCAACAATTCCTGGTTTAACTGATATGTCAATGGGAACTGTTGAAGAAATATTTCCCAAATTGATTTCAGAATCTGGATTTGTAATTGATATTGGACTCTGGGTTCCTTGACATAGTCAATTATAAAAATAGATGAAAATTTATTTTCAAATCTATCAAGCTCGGGTAAAAATGATGATCTATGATGTAGATCATCCCATGGTAATTCATCTATGGACAAGAATTCACAAATGCTTTCATCAGTTTAAAAAAATTGTTGAAAAGGATCAAGAATTGATGTTATAGCTGAGCTTGATGGTGAAAAGGATTCCTCATTGATCACATTTATTGGATCAGAATCAGTTGATGAACGATTGGAAAATGACTGTACTGCTTGATATGCTATCTCAAAAGGACTCAACGGCATCTCGCATTGAAAGAATCCAATTCTGACTCTAAAGACACTATCCAAGGGTCATCAAATGGAATAGTACTTGATGTAATCATATTTATACTAGCAATAGTACGCGGTACGTTAGGTGGAGGCATAGAAAAAGTTCCCATTAAAGATAAATCTTTGATTAAACCTACTCCAACATCCTCATAAGGGATAGTCGATTTTCCAACATGTTGAATGCCATCTGTAGAAGCTGGGTGAGACAAATAATATGATAGCTGATCGATTTTCACAATATTTCCTTGATGAGAAAACATGATTAATTGAAAGATGGATGACACGACAATAGTCATAGCATAAGACCAACTTCGACCTAGAAGAAGGTTGTAATCTAGAGGGGCATAAACAACTTCCACATCTAAATTAATAGTTTTACCTTCAACCTCTATAGGTAGATCCTACAAAATTCGATATGGATGGAATCCTCTTCCGTCAAAAGCTTTGAGGATTGTCAGGGATTGATTAAGTGTCAGAGAACCAAGTAATTTCCAATAGTTTAATGACATAATACATGTAGATGCTCCTTCATCAATTACAGTACGAAAGCAATGTCTATTTTTTACTAGTACTGGAATCTGAAAAGCCATTTTATGAGGGAGCCATGGTGTAAAATTTTCTAAATTGAAGACCATGAGGTTCGAATCCTGAAGATATATAGCTCCAATAGCTGATAAGAGTAATTTCCTTTGTGCAAGACATGATTGTAGCACTTTTAAGGCCGAAATTGCTGAAGGAGATATTGCTAAATCCTCAACAATGTTGTAGTTCTGAGCAGCTCTCGCATGTGGATTGAAAGCTGATTCCCGAAGTACACCTTTAGCAGGTGGTTTAATTACTAGATCAGCATTGGGTTTCTCGATATGAAGTGGATCAGAAACTGAAGGAGATGTAGCTGGTACTGAATTAGAATTTTCTACTTCTTTACTAGTAACAGGATTTTTACTTCCATAGTCTTGTGATCGAGTCACAACCATAACTTGAGACATCATCAAAATATCTATTGATGTATTAGAAGAAGATCCAATCATTTTTCTATCTTGAACAGGAAAAGGATCCTTCAAGACAGCGGGCATGGGCGAGCCTTTGACGAACTTAGATACCTCAGACCTATGCGGGCATTCCTTGGTGAAATGTTCCTCGTCACAGATAAGACAAGGATAATGAGGTTTTTGTTTATCATCAGAAGACTCATTTTTCTCATTTTTTCCTTTGGGAGATGAAGTCTGTTTACTTTTATTCTTCCCTTTCTTCTTATTTCCAGATTTATACTTAGTTGTGGACGAATATACAATGTGAATGTCGACAGAATTTTCAAGGGAAGAATCTCCTTTTGGTGAATCGGGTAAAGTTATTGTAGGAGAAGTAATATTTGAAGATTTATTCTTAGTCTTATTAGTACTAACTGAACCAATTACACCATCAGTGGCATGAGACCCTGAGGGAGTTGATGTTATCTGACCAGGACACGGTAAATCTAGAATTTTCTCATACTTAGTACCTGACTGTGTATATACTAGGTCAAGGTACTAAGCTTGAGAAATGACTTGTTCTTCTATAACAGCTCCTCCTTTAGCTACATCTTCAGTGATTTTTGGTAGTAATGATTTTATAAACCATTCTGCCAAGATCTGATCCGAAATAAAAACTTTCACCAAACGTCTTCTACATCTCCATTCATGTATGTGATCTGATATGTATGTAGACGTAGATTGTTTTAGTGAAGTTAATAATTCTGTGCCATTTTCATATCTGACTGGAAACTAAAAATGAGTTAAGAAGGCGGTTGCTAAGGCATTGAAATTGTTAAATGAGCCACGTGGTAATTCAATGTACCATTTGGCTGCTAATCCTATTAGCGTTCTTTGAAAAAGTCTTAATTGACTCGAATCTTCAATCAAAGAGTTGGATGCACACCAGAGGTGATAAGTCATGACATGGTTAGAAGGGTCCTCTCCTGATTTGCCTTCAAATTTCAAGATATCACTGGGAAAATTATTTGGCATTGGCGGCCAATACGGAAGATAATAGATTGGATCATTCTAAGGCGTGATAAATCAGGTAAATCCAAAGTTGCTATGAATGGCAACTGACGGTTAGGGTCCTGCTGATTAAATTGATAACCTTGTGGAACTATACCAGTTCTAGGAGGAGGATATCCAAGATATCCTGGAATAGCCTGTGCATTTGGAATCGGAATGCCCCCCTGGATAACCAGGATTAACCAGACCATACTGGGGTTGAGTAGGTATCTGATACGTGTACCCAAGGTATGGTTGATGCGGATATACTAGATTTTGTGCTACAGGTCCATATTGATACTGCCCTTAGTATGGTGGATAAACAAAATGAGGTTGGCTTGTTATAACTGTACTTGTACCAGGTTGACCTGCAGGCATCTGAACAGTAGTCTATATTGTTTGCAGATACTCCAAGAATATTTGTGGTAGCTTGAACAGAAGTTGGTGCAGTAGTTTGCGTTGGAGTTCTAGGTGTACTCGGACCAGGCTGCTGAACTGTACCTGATACAGGTACCTGAACAATAGGTTGGACAGGTTGCTGGATTTGAGCATAACCAATCGGTTGTCCAGGTTGATAATAAGGTACTTGCATATTAGGTTGCAAATTATGTTGAACTTGGAAAGGATCCCGTTAGCACCTAATTTGAACCTCAAGCTGAAAAAAGGCAAATCAGGGTAACCTTTAAACCACGCTCAGCCTTGTAGCTAGCCCTACAAGGTCAGGAGACGGCTCTCTCCATGAAAAGATAATCAACAAAGTACAATTATGAACTGATATTAGGCTAGGTATAATAATGGAAAAATGTTTTAAATGAATGAATTTTTCAGGGATGTATGGAACAAATAGGACAGCTTGAATCAGGGGAATTAAATCAAGGATACAGGTTATTTCATGGGGCAAGATAGGCAAGAAATTTTAGCAATTAAGTTTAAATAATGATGGAATGGAAAGACGGGTAAGGAGCTGAAAAGGGCATAGGAGATGGATCCTTTTCAAACAGAATAAAACATAGAATATTGAATTATTTCCCAAGGCAGAGCATTAAAAATGGATTCTACCTATCTATCTTGAAAACATTCAACCAGAGATGTTTATGAATGAATGGTATACATAAAAATTTACATATGAACACAAAGGAAAGAACAAATGCTAAATTTCATACCACATGGATCCCACAAATCAGAGCTGCATTTCTCATTAATTCCCTATCAAACTTTTTATAATGGAGCGCAGAGCGTTCTCCTTGATTTCCACACAATTCCCCTACTTTCTGACTTACAGACTGATCCAAATGACTGAAAAAATTACATTAAATAGACTGAAATGTGGGGAAATAAATCCCCATAAAAAGGGAGATGTTTTACTAACTCAGAACATGAAATCCAAATATGGGAAAGAAACCAACAAACCGCCCCTGAAAAGAAGGAACAGTAAGACATTTTGACCATCTTGAGATTCGCTGATACACCCAACAAATGAGAAGAAGAAACTTGTAGCATAAATCCCTTTTTAATCGTTGTTGAAGATGTGACTATTTCAAAATTATTTCTCAGCCTTTGACTATCTCTCTGTCTTCATCCTTTGAAAAAAAACCAACTTTTAATAAAAATTCTTTTGAAACCATGGAAGTGAAATTATGTCTTTAGTGAAGGACAGACTCAATTTGAGTGGAAGGAGCGAAGGGAAAGGAGGTGGGGTCCAAATCGCAATCGCAATCGGAGAGGGGAAGTGTTACACACAATGGAGCAATAGAAAATATATGATGCGATAGTGTAATCACAAATCGGGATGTAAGGGAAACGGGAGTAAGGCTATAAAACTTCTGATCCGATTAGAATAGGTGCGATGGAGTGAATGAATAAGCTGAAGGGATAATGGCGAGATTTCCCTTTAAACAAATTAAAAAAAAAATTATTTGTGCTTTTTCAAAGGGAAGAATGGCTTTTTGTATGAAAAGAGCGGAGGGCTTTAAGGCGGGACCCATGGGTAAATCGCAATCACAATCGGGGCTTGGGGCAGGACATCATGTAATGGAACGATCTAAAATTGCGATGCAAACGAAAACTTAACAAATATTAAAACTTTGCTCTTTTGCATTTACAAAGGGAAAACCCTTTTTTCAATGAAACAGGCTGGAAATCTTATGGTGGGCCAGCTAATCACAATCGGAAGATTGAAGGGAGAGTGGGATGCAATGGTCTTTGGAAATGCCAATTGCGATTGGCGTGATGACTTATGGGTCATCCGATTAAAGGGGCAGATCGACGACAGAGGAGCAATCGGGCGGAGTCAATTGGGAGGGACTCAATTGGAGGGGATCATTGAGAGCACCGACTGCAATGAAGCGATTGCATATGGGCCGTCGGATCATTGATCAGATCAATGGTCAGGATGACATCGGGCGGGGCTCAATCGAAGGTATGGCAATCGGGGAGGGCGAATCAGAGGAAGGGATTTACAATACAAAACTTTAAGTTTTATCATAAATTTTTAAGGATAAGCGAGGAAAATGGTTTATTTAATCAGATAAGGGGATTATCCAATTGCATCAGAGTTTTTACAAGGGCTAATCGGAATTCCATGTTAAGAGTTGCGATTGCGATCGGAAAAGGGAAGGGAATTGAATGGGCGAGGATTTTATAATAAAAACTTTTTAAAACTTTATTATAAATTTTAAAGGGGGAGGTGGGGAAGTGGTTTGATTTAATTGCATCGGTTTTATATAAATCAAAGAAATTTACGAATTCATTTAAGCCGTTGGGTAAGGGAAAAAGGGGTTTTATAAAAGAAAATATTAAACTTTAATAAAATAATGTTTAAGGGAAAGGTGGGAAAAGGGATTGGTTTAGGGTATAGGGGAGCTTTATTCACTTAGGCATAAATTTCAATCCAGGAGTTAGTTTTGAGAGTGTAATATACCGTTGGAAAGCTCTTTCTAAGCTCTTTCTAATGGACATACTTATAACATGATTTGACACTAAACATTCTACAAAAAAATTATCTGAAGGACAGGGCGAAGACTTCGTGGAGATAGCAGCTTTTGAAGTGCGACTTATTACATATGATGGCATGAAATTACATAATAAATGATAATAAAAGACAAAGTACCATTTTTTCACCTCAAAACATGGTTTTGAGGTGAAAATTACATCAAGCTGAATAAAACATTTCTTTGATCTTCCCAGATGCTGTGACTTTGAGTTTATTGACCTCCTCATGACCTTGCTGATACTTATTGACACTTGACTCATTAATTTGACCACGGTGAGATCCTAGAACCTAATGAGACCCATCCTATGACCTACTAACATGACTCACAGAGTGAAAGTAACTCATGACTAAAGAACATAGAGAGGAGAATCAACAAGTTTCACATGAGGGAAAACTAATGAAAAACCACTACCATCAATGAATCCATGACCTAGCGGAATGGTGAAAATTTATGGTATGGGACTCCTAATATGAAAATTCAAAAGAGAAATTTTGATCACTGATGGAAGTATGACTAGGCTGACACTAACATTGGCTCTAATGGGGATGGTATCTCCTTGGAGGTGCCAAGAACACCATAGACCAAATAGCCTTATCTGTTGGGCATGGAGTCAAAAATACTGAAAACTGACACTATGCAGACTGACTCTGACTCAAGACTAAGACTAAAAACTGAAATAAAATAGAACCATACACATAAAATTCAAGTTTTATAGCCTTCACCCCGGGCCCCAAACTTCAATGACTGTGTACTTGAAAACTGACCAAAAATAATATGGTATATACAATGATTGTGACATAGTTTTCTGATCCATTATTTTCAATAATGGTAGTGCTTCAAAAGCCTACCATTCACTACTCCTCCAGGGAAATCTTGGCCATCCATCTCTGAAAGAAAGAAAGCATTCTATCCCGTGTATGCTGAAATCATGTATGGTCCTTTCCATAGGTTATCGAACTTACCATGTTTCCCTTTGTCCTCATTTCGTGTATCCCATCTCAACACCACATCATCCAACTAAAATTTTTCTGCTTTGGTCTTTCGGTCATAGATCTTATTTATCTTCTCCTGCAACTGAGTAGCGTTCTGTGACACTTCCTCTCTTGTTTTCTGAAGGTGGATCATCTGATTGATTCTTCGTTGATTTTCATCGTCTTCACTATCAACTTCTTGCAATAATTTCATGACTGGAACTATAAGTGATGTAGGAAAGATAGCATCAGTACCATAAACCAATTCAAAAGGTGACATACCTATGGATTTCTTGTTGCTAACTCTGTTTGCCCACAATGCGTTGATGAGTTTTTGATGCCAGTTCCTTTTGTTCACCTCCAAAATTTTCTTGATTATGTTTATCAGAGATTTATTCGATGATTCTGCCAGGTTGTTGCCATGTGGATAGTACGTTGTTGAATGGCCCAAGACAATATTGTATTTTCTGTATAAATCCACCATCTTCTTTGATTTGAATGTTGTTGCGATATCTGTTATAATTTTGTGAGGGAAGCCAAAACGAGATAAAATATTTGATTCTAAGAATTGAATAATTACCATATATGTTTCCTGCCTTGCTGGAACGACCTTGATCCATTTAGTGAAGTAATATGTACCTGTCAAGATCCATCGATGTTGTGCTGATGATGCCAGATGGATTTCTCCTATGAAATCGAGTCCCCACTGCTGAAAGGGAGCGTTTACTGAAATTGGTGTCAAAGGAAGAGGAAGCAATTTCTTTTTTCCTCTTCTTCAACCAAACAATTGAGCAGAATACCTCCTGGATCTTTCCAATAAAGGGGACTGTTTAAAATATAGTATTTAGCAGACTTAAGTTTCAGTGATCTGCCTTTTCTTTTAGACATTCTTGAAGGTGGTGAAAGATGCTAAAGAACATAAACAACATCTGAATACGATGGGGATTGTAGAAAAATATCTGGAACTGGAACAAGAAAACCTTCATCCTCATCTTATGACATTGTTGTTATGAGGTTTATATCCAAAGCACGTAGGTTTGATTGGGCCATTAGATTTTCCAAGCCTTGTCCCTTGATCAACTTTTTGGGTTTGATCTCCAAATCGTACTCCAACATAGCTGCTATCCATTTACCTCTTCGACCTTCTGGATCAGTTTGCATCAGGACATCCTTTACTGCTGCATTGGGAACATATTCTATAGTATGTGAATGCAGAATATAGACCCTAAAATCCTTCAATGCCTTTATAAGATCCAACGCTTGTTTTTCAATAATATTATACCTCAAGGTAGCATCTCTAATAGTCCTACTGAAAAAGGCAATTGGCTTTTCAATCTGATCTCTCTTTTGCATCAATATCGCAGCCATAGTATGCTCCGATGCAAATGAAAATATAATGAAATCTTGAGTTTAATCAGGACTAATCAAGACTGGGGCATTAGACAAAGAAAACTTTACCAGATTAAATGACTTGATAGCATCCTCACTCCATTTGATAGTGCTATCTTTCTTTAACATGTTAGTCATTTCTCTTAGATGTTCAGCCAAATTTGGTATAAATCTGCGCAAGAAGTTCATCTTACCATTGAATGCTTGAATATCCTTTTTGTTCTATGGAAGGTCTATGTGCTAAATTTCCTCCACTCTTGAAGGATCGATGCAGATACCATCTTTAGAGATGATATGCCCCAACAACTTGCCTTCATCCATGGCAAAAAGGCTTTTCTTTGGATTGAGAGAAATCCCAAACTTTCTACATCGCTGAAACACAACCTTCAAATGGTGCAAATGCTCATCATCAAAACCAGAAAACATTGTTAGATCATCCAGATAAACAACAAGAAAAACATCTTTTTCATTGGCAAAAGCAATGTCCATTGCTCGCTGGAAAGTGGCTCCAGCGTTCTTCAATCCGAATGGAATTTTGGCATACTGGAAGGTTCCCCAAGGTATTGTGAAGGCAGTTTTGTCTTGGTCTTTCTCATGCACCAAGATCTGATTATAGCCTAAGTAGCCATCGAGCAGTGACATCCTTGATGCTCCAACTACTCTCTGCAAAATATGATCCATCTTTGGAAGTGAATAATTATCCTTTAAGGATGCTTTATTCAGATTCCGAAAATCTATGTACAACCCTATCTCTCCTGTCTTTTTACGTACCGGGACCAAATTTGAAATCCAGTCAGAAAATCTAATTGGAACTATGATACCAGCTTTGTACAATCTGTTTACCTCTTTTTCAATGGAAGGCAGCAGCTTCGGATTGATTCTTCTCAGCTTCTGTCTAAATGGCCTCTGATCTGGCTTGATGGGAATAGTATGTTGAATTATGTTCTTGTCATACACCTTCAAATCTGAATAATCCCATACAAACACATCAAAAATTCAGAAAGTAATTTAACATAATGTTCCTTTACCTGAGGGGACAATGCCTTTGATAACTTCACAAGCTTGGGCTTGTCTACTGTTCCAAGATTCACATCTTCAACTCCTTTCTCAGTAGGCACCAAGCTTGGTTTCTTTGCAACATCATCCTGATAAAAAAGCTCCTCTAAGGGTATGAGACCTCTAGGAATTACATTATCTTTCAACTGCAATATATCCATTTGATTTTCTTCAATATCTTGATCATCAACCTCATAGTCACCTTCTATGGGAGTATCTTTGAAATTTCCATCACTCTGCAAAAAAGCATTGATTTCATTGTCATCCCAAAACACTTGCCAATATCTTAAATTGTCAGGAACAGCAGGCCTATGTTTTACATAAATCTCAAACTTGTTGCTGGAGTTCATCGGAATCTTCAAGTTGCTTGCTGTAGTGGCAAGATAATCAGCAATAATATTCTCCATTATGGGTACTACTATCAAATTTTACTCAGGGAATGTATTCAAGATATCAAGGACTGCATTTCGATAGGCCCTCAATCGGGGATGCTTTGCTTGGTATTCTCCTTTTACCTATTTGATTATCAGCTCTGAGTCTCCATAGACAGAAATCCTCTTTGCATTTAACTTCTTCAAAATTTTCAGACCTGCAATCAAAGCTTCATACTCTGCTTCATTGTTAGAGTAGTCAAAAGCCAACTTGTAAGCACATACTCTAACATTACTAGGAACCTTTTCAAGCTGGAAAACAGGGCTCCAAGTCCATATTCCAATACCGGCACCGTCCTTACCAACAACTCCATCAAAGTCCATGATCTAAAGGCCTTCTTCTTCTTCTTGTAGATGCTGAAATTTTTCTTCTTTCTCTAATTTATCTTGACTGATTTCTGCATATTTCTGTTGTTCATTGTCTTTTTGCTGCTGGCAGGTAGGAAGATCAGAAGTGCTTGCTGCTTTATCTTTTTCTTGTTTGAGTACTTCCCTAAAATTCTCTGAAATCTCAGGTATTTCATCTACTTGTACCAACTGAACATTCTCATCATTCAAACCACCATATGAATATAAGACAAAGGACTCTAAATCTGTGTGGACTGCATTAATAGGATGATTGATTGGCTTCTCTTTTCTAATGATCATATATTTCATTTTCTTCTCCCTATATAGTTTTCTCAACTGGCCAAACACAGGAATGGTGGCATAAGAGAAGTCAAGCTGCATGGTTCCCTTAAGTTTTACACCCCAAGACCTGGATAGGAGCATTCCAAATCGTGGTGGAACATCGGCCACAACTACATCCATCAAAACATTCTTGGCTATGATTTGATCTAAATACAATACCAAATCCTTGATAAGATCAATACAATGGACCCTACCTGAGTCAAAAGAATACAAATCATGGTATTTGCGGGTAATATCAAGTCCCAACTTCTCCATAATGGCTTTGGGTATCAAATTATGTGAGGCTCTAGAATCCAAGATAGCATTATGTAAGATAAACTCATGTAATCTAAGACTCAGGTAAAAGGGAGGGACTTCACTTTCTTCAGATTGATCTTCTGTGGCTGGACCAAAGATGAGTTCATGGTAATCATCTTCAACATTTACCATATCAGAAACAGAGTCTATTTGCAAAATTCTAGACACCTAATATTTATATGCACTATTTTTCACCAACTCAATCAAGGGCATGGACACTTTCAGCTTAGAGATTTCATTTTCTAAATTAAAAGAAGGAGCTTTTTCTACCTCTTTGATGGGAGGGTCTTTCTTTTCTACTTGCTCCTTTGCTGTGTTATGCTGGTTCTTCTCATTTTGGATATTATTTGCTGAAGATTCCTTGCTTGAAGAAGGATCTGCAGGCTCTTTTCCTTTTTTCTGAGTATTTGAGGAATCGTTTTTCATATGGAGATCTTTTCTCTTCTGAATGGGACTGATCAGAACATTTATGTTCCTCAAATAATACTGCTTTTTTTGGGCTAATAAAGTGTTCATATACCCTCTTTGGTAATCATCAGACTCTTCTTCTAAAACTGCATCAATAGCCAAAATAAAATCTTCGTCCTTTCGAATGTCTGTAGTCACTGTGTATTCTTCATATTCTGTAAGAAAGATGGGGGCACCATTAGCTGTAAAAAAATTATTGGCTTCAATCACAGGATCATCATCATCGTCTATTTCCGTTCCCTGAATGTAATTTTGTTGTAATGGAGTCCTGATCTGTTGTTGCGGTGCCGCCTAGTCCTGTGCTCTCTGTTCTCTTTGTTTAATTCTGAATTGTGGCTGCTGCCCTCTGAAATTCGGATTCCTGATTTGTGGTTCTGGTCTATCTGAAATGGTTAATCAATCAACCATATTTTCCACTGTCCGGATCAAAGTGTCCATTTTGTTGTCTGAAGGAGACGCTTCTTCTTTCACAGTTACTCTCTTTTCAGCCCTTGTTCGGGCTCTTTTGGCTAGCAAATTCGCTTCTACACTCACAACTATCTTATGCATATCTTCAAGTGTGGTAGGATCTCTTTCTAGTAGCTGATATGCCATATCAGCATCGAAACCATCTAGAAACTTGAGCAAGGCTAATCCCATAGGAGGTTTCATGTTAGTCGGAATAGCATTATATACAACATTAAATTTGAGACAATAATCCTGTACAGTTTCACCCACATTTCTTTTAATATTTTCATATTCAGACAAAATTTGAAGTGGGTTCTTCTTTACCTCCCATCGGTCTAAGAACTGTGTATGCAACTCTTGCAAAGTGTGAATAGAGCCTGCTGGTAAGGCTCTGAACCACTTTCTAACTTCACCTCCAAAAGTTTGGACAAACAGCCTTGCGGTTACATTCTCTGCCTCTACCTCATGAAGATCAAAAAGTTCATTCATCTTATCAACATGCTGCTGGGTTGTGATGCTTTGAGTGGCATCAAAGATAGGAATTTTAATTTGATAATCAGCAGGCATATCATTCATAACCTGAGGTAAAACCAGAGGTGCATAGCGGGAAACCATGACTTGAGGTGGATTTACAACAGTGTTTGTGCTAATAGGATTTAAATGAGGTGTCAATGGAGGAGATGAAAGCTGAGAATTGAATGATGGGAATGTTGATGAATTAGGAGGAGAAAATATTGTTCCTGATGACTCTTAAGGCTCAGGGATATTGGTTACAGTGATAGATGACTGAGGGGAATTCAGAATATAATCATCAATTGATGTGTTTTCCCTTTGAACTTCGATATCTACAAGAAATTCTGGATCTAAAACTGTGTCATCAAGTACAGTTTCAGACTTACTTATAAACAAAGAAAGCTCAAAACACTCATCAAAAGAAAGATCTTCTACAAACAACCACTCACTAGCCCAAGTGTGGGATCTGAAAATTGGTTGAGGACTTAGTGATCCTTCTTGTCTTTTGACTATTCTTGGAATGAGATTAGGATTTTCGAACACAAGTGGAGGATTCGGATCAGGATTGGCCCTTATATATCTTCTTGAAGTCAGTGTGTTTAAATTTCTACTTTACAAAATTCTATTTCCAGCCTAACAAACTTTGAACATCATTATCCAGAGTCCAGGAATTTACAAAGAAAATATTACTGGGGTGATGAATCTTTGTGTTAAATTATTCCCCAGTGTGGTCACCAGAAATGTTAGCACCTAATTTGAACCTCAGGCTGAAAAAAGGAAAATCAGGGTAACCTTTAAACCACGCTCAGCCTTGTAGCTAGCCCTACAAGGTCAGGAGAGGGCTCTCTCTGTGAAAAGATATTCAAAAAAGTACAAATATGAACTGATATTAGGCTAGGTACAATAATGGGAAAATGTTTTAAATGAATGAATTTTTCAGGGATGTATGGAACAAATAGGACGGCTTGAATCAGGGGAATTAAATCAGGGATATAGGTTATTTCATGAGGCAAGGTAGGCAAGAAATTTTAGCAATTAAGTTTAAATAATGATGGAATGGAAAGACTGGTGAGGAGCTGAAAAGGGCATAGGAGATGGATCCTTTTCAAACAGAAGAAAACACAGAATATTGAATGATTTCCCAAGGAAGAGCATTAAAAATGGATTCTACATATCTATCTTGAAAACATTCAACCAGAGATGTTTATGAATGAATGGTATACATAACAATTTACATATGAACACAAAGGAAAGAACAAATGCTAAATTTCATACCACATGGATCCCACAAATTAGAGATTTATTTCTCATTAATTCCCTGTCAAACTATTTATAATGGAGCACAGAGTGTTCTCCTTGATTTCCACACTATTCCCCTACTTGTTGACTTACAGACTGATCCAAATGACTAAAAAAATTACATTAAATAGACTGAAATGTGGGGAAATAAATCCCCGGAAAAAGGGAGTTGTTTTACTAACTCAGAACATGAAATCCGAATATGGGAAAGAAACCAACAAACTGCCCCTGAAAAGAAGGAATAGTAAGACATTTCGACCATCTTGAGATTCGTTGATACACCCAACAAATGAGAAGAAGAAACCTGTAGCATAAATCCCTTTTTAATCATTGCTGAAGATGTGACTATTTCAAAATTATTTCTCGGCCTTTGACTATCTCTCTATCTTCGTCCTTTGAAAAAAACCAAATTTTAATAAAAATGCTTTTGAAACCATGGAAGTGAAATTATGCCTTTAGTGAAGGACAAACTCAATTTGAGTGGAAGGAGCGAAGGGAAAGGAGGTGGGGTCCAAATCGCTATTGCAATCGGAGAGGGGAAGTGTTACACACAATGGAGTGATAGAAAATATACGATGCGATAGTGTAATCACAAATTGGGATGGAAGGGAAACGGGAGTAAGGATATAAAACTTCCGATCCAATTAGAATAGGTGCGATGGAGTGAATAAATAAGCCGAAGGGATAATGGGGAGATTTCCATTTAAACAAATTAAAAAAAAAATGATTTGCACTTTTTCAAAGGGAAGAATGGATTTTTGTATGAAAAGAGCAGAGGGCTTTAAGGCGGGACCCATGGGTCAATCACAATCTCAATTGGGGCTTGGGGCAGGACATCATGTAATGGAACGATCAAAAATTGCGATGCGATCGAAAACTTAACAAATATTAAAACTTTTCTCTTTTGCATTTATAAAGGGAAAACCCTTTTTTTAATGAAACAGGGCGGAAATCTTATGGTGGGCCCAGCTAATTGCAATCGGAAGATCAGAGGGAGAGTGGGATGTAATGGTCTTTGGAAACACCGTTTGCAATTGGTGCGACGACTTATGGGTCGTCCGATTAAAGGGGCAGATCGACGGTGGAGGAGCAATCGGGTGGAGTCAATCGAGAAGGACTCAATCGGAGGGGATCATTTGAGAGCGCCGATTGCAACAAATCGATTGCATACGGGCCATTGGATCGTTGATTGGATCAATGGTCAGGATGACATCGGGCGGGGCTCAATCGGAGGTATGTAAATCGGGGAGGGCGAATCGGAGGAAGGGATTTACAATACAAAACTTTAAGTTTTATCATAAAGTTTTAAGGATAAGCGAGGAAAAGGGTTTATTTAATCAGATAAGTGGATTATCCAATTGCATCGGAGTTTTTACAAGGGCCAATCAGAATGCCATATTAAGAGTTGCGATTGCAATTGGAAAAGAGAAGGGAATTGGATGGGCGGGGATTTTATAACAAAAACTTTTTAAAACTTTATTATAAAGTTTAAAGGGGAAGGTGGGGAAGTGGTTTGATTTAATCGCATCGGATTTATATAAGTCAAAGAACTTTACGAATGCGATTAAGTCATCGGGTAAGGGAAAAAGGGGTTTTATAAAAGAAAATATTAAACTTTAATAAAATAAAGTTTAAGGGAAAGGTGGGAAAAGGGATTGGTTTAGGGTATAGGGGAGCTTTATTCACTTAGGCATAAATTTCAATCCAGGAGTCAGTTTTGAGAGTGTAATATACCGTTGGAAAGCTCTTTCTGGGATCTTTCTGATGGACATACTTAGAACATGATTTGACACTAAAAATTCTGCAAAAAAAATTCTCTGAAGGGCAGGGTGAAGACTTCGTGGAGATAGCAGCTTTTGAAGTGCGACTTATTACATATGATGGCATCAAATTACATAATAATTGATAATAAAAGACAAAGGCAAAAATTACATCAAGTTGAATAAAATATTTCTTTGATCTTCCCAGATGCTGTGATTTTGAGTTTATTGACCTCCTCATGACCTTGCTGATACTTATTGACACTTGACTCATTAATTTTACCATGGTGAGATCTTAGAACCTAATGAGACCCATCCTATGACCTACTAACATGACTCACAAAGTGAAAGTAACTCATGACTAAAAACCATAGAGAGGATAATCATCAAGTTTCTCATGAGGGAAAACTGATGAAAAACCACTACCATCAATGAATCCATGACCTAGTGGAATGATGAAATTTTATGGTATGGGACTCCTAATATGAAAATGAAAAAGAGCAAATTTGATCACTGATAGCAGTATGACTAGACTAACACTAACAGGTTCAGTGATTAATTATCCTACTTATGACGAGGAGCTTTATGTGTTGGTTCAAATTGTGAAAAAGTGGAAACACTACTTGATCGGAAAGGAAACCATCATACACACTGACCACCAACCATTACAATACTTGCAATCGTAAACGAAGTTGCAGCAATAAAGGCACTTTCGATGGATTGGTTTCCCACATCAATTCCACGTGGTCATCGAGTATAAGAAAGGCATGTACAATAAGGTTGTTAATAATATTTCTAGGGCTATGTGCGGCTAATTTAATCAAGCATAATTCCGTTTTGAATGAAATTTATGTTGAGCAATATGAATTTGATAATGACTTTTAAGATATTTATTCAAACTTGAGTCAATTCAACCAAGTAGAGGAATTGGATTACCATGTACATAATAACGTGTTGTATCATTTGGGAAAGCTTTGTATTCCACAGGGGGAGAGAGTGATTGTCTTAAGGGAAGCACACACTCCTCTTATTGCTGTAAATTTCAGTGTAAACAAAACAATGTCACATCTTCAGAGGTATTTTTATTGGCCTCGAATGCTTGAAAGTGTGTCACGTTTCATTAAAGGTTGTTCATTGTGTGTAGTCATTAAGCCTAGAAATAGTAAGTTAGGATTTTACACACCACTTCCTATACCTTCAAGTCCATGGGGGAGTGCTTCTATGGATTTTGTATGTGACATTCCAAAATTAGTTTTAAGAATTGGAATATTAATTTTTGCTTTTGTCATTTAGATAGATGAATAAGTGGGTAGGGAGACCCATAAATCTCTTTAGTAGGAATAAAATCACTCCTAATGTGAATAAGGAGCATCTTAATAGTTGGATAAAGCACCTTCATGTGTGGAACAGGGGTTGGAGCATGTGGATGGGGTCAATTTTGACCAAATCAACAATGCTGGTATGCAGGGAGTGGATCATCAATGAGAGATAACACAGTGTTAATGGGAGGCAGTCTTCATGAGAGTGGTGGATTTAATGAGTGGGGCCCAAGGTAAGAAGAATAAAAATGCATATAAGGAAGGGGATGGTAGCCATAGAAGGGAATGATGTTGATATTATTATGTTTTGGTTTGTTATGATTTCATGCACTCTTTAGCTGTTTAGCGGAGACTGTTGTGCTATTTAGCACAAGGGTGTTCTCGAGCGGGAATCCCACCCTCATCCTCAGGGGACTTCAAGTGCCCACTCAGGAGAGGTTATTGAGTTGCATTTCCACATTCCAGCATCAAGCCAAGCTTCAGTCTTCTTCTACAGTGCAGCTTCTTCCAGGGTTGTGTTGTGTGTCATGGTGGAAGCAATGGAGGTTTGACATGGCCATTTTCTGAGCTTGTTTTCAGTGGAGGAAGCATTATTTCCATTGGGAGGCCAGCAAGGGAGGTACTTTACATCATAATTTCCCTCATAGACTGCATTATATTGGTGAGCATTTGCAGCGGAGGATTCAATGCATCATTTGGAGAGGTAGATTTCCAGTGAAGGGATCAACCTTTCATTTGGAAATTCTATTTAAGGATTTCTCATATATTTATACATTAGTTTAGCCAAATCCTTCTAGTATTCAGTTGTAGTTGCTTATTCAGCCCTAGGGCTACATTCCAGCATTTTGTAATTTTGTGTATTTGCAGAAACCCTTTCTGGGCTGTCTTGGAAAGATGCTTGGGATCCTAGATCTCGGTTCCCGACATTTCTTGTGCCATATATCAGGATATCCATGTTATTATATTTCACAACAGTAGTTGAACTCACAGGGAATGCATTATATTGGTTCATCTACATTTGTATAGCAGCTAATATTGGCATATTTGCTTATTGGAGGCCTGTGTTATCTTGTTTGAGTGACTTTATCCCCAAGATTTTATGTTTCTCGCTATTAATATGTTTAATAAGATGGCTCTACATTTGTCTCATCTATTGCTATATTTATATTCATTGCTTTCCATTATTTTGTTCTATATTACTACTTTTCCTATTGTTAGTGTCAGTATTTGCATACTTCCACCAGGGATAAAAACACATTTGCATGTGCATCTTAGGTGTCCCAATCTAAAAGAATTTTCAATCATTCCAGTAGGTCATGATATAAAGTTATCCCATTGGTGGCTGTCCTTGTCAATTTTGTGTTTCAAAGGTGTTTTATACATCATTTTCAGCGCAAATTCATGTTCTAATTATGCCCATCAGAAAGAGCCTGGAAAGAGCTTTCCAACGGTATATTATACTCTCAAAACTGACTCCTGGATTGAAATTTATACCTAAGTGAAAGAGGGTCCCCTATAGTCTAACCCTTCCCCTTTCCCATTTTCTTCTTACACTTTATTTCAATAAAAATTTGAAGTTTTTCTTTATAAAACCCCTTTTCCCCTAACTGACGGCATAATCGCATTCATAAAGTTCTTTTGACTTATAAAAATACCCGACGCGATTAAAATTTCCGCTCCAATCGACCCTTCTCGATTGTAAGACCTCCGATGTGATTGATCGCATCGCAAAGTTCAATGGCCGCTCATTGTAATATTTTTGATCGAATATTTCCCATCCGATTGCCCAATCACACCTCCCATTCCGATCACAATCGCAAGATTTAAATTGCACATCCCGATTGACCCATCCGATCACAAAATCGCCAATGCGATTGACCCCGCCCAATTGCATCCCAACCGTCGATCTACCCATCCGATCAGACGGCCCACAACCCATCGCTCCATCGCAATCGGCACTTTCTCACAACACTTTAAAAATTACCACCTCACTCCTCCGATCTTCCGATTGCGATTCCCTTTCGGGCCCCACTTAAATCTTCCGCCCTTTTCAAAGGAAAATGGGTTCTTCCCTATGTAAAGTTCAATATTTCATTTATTTCGACTTTATAAAGGACTTCCCCCCCCCCCCCCTTTTCTTATCCCCAATCGCAATTGGCGAAATCTCTTTGCACAATTCACTTGCTCCTCTTCCCCGCCCGATTTCCGATTGCGATTGCGCTACACCCCCGGTCCCACCTTGATCCCTTCCCCCTTTTCAAATGAAAATTGGTCTTTTCCCTTTGTAAAAAGTGGAAAACCATTTTCATTTGTTTTAAAGGGATTTCTCCAAATCGGACACTACTTTTCCTTGTTCATCCCCGCTCTCCTATTGTATTACCCCATCGCGTCTTTCCAAATGCATCAAATTTTTTATGCCTCGTTCTAATACACCTACCCCTCTCCCTCTCTGATCCCCGATTGCGATTGCACCATCGCATTGCATATATCCAAATCACTCTATTCCAAAAAACTTCCCCTCTTCCAATTTCGATTGCGATTCGGGCCCACATCCTTTTCCCTTTTCTCTTTTTATCCAAAAAGGGGTCTTTACTTCATTTAAGGCATAATTTCATGGTTTCAAAAGAATTTTCATTAAAAGTCGGTTTTATTGAAAGGAAAAAGATAGGAGACAGTCAAAGGCTGAGAACTAATTTTGGAACAGTCACATCTTCAACAACGATTAAAAAGGGATTGGTTCTACCAGTTTCTTCTTCTCATTTGTTGGATATAACAGCGAATCTCAAGATGTTCAAAAATGTATTTCTATTCCTTCTTTTCAGTAGTAGATCGTTGGTCTCTTTCCTATGTTCGAAGTTCAGTTCTGAGCTGGTAAAACAACTCCCTTTTTCTGTGGATCTACTTCCCTCAGATTTATGTCTATTTAATGTAATTTTGAATCATTTGTAAAGTAGTGAGTCAGTAAGTAGGGGAATAGTGTGGAAATCAAGGAGGACACTCTGCACTCCATTGTAACAGTTTTAACAGGGAATTAATAAGAAATGTAGCTCTGATTTGTGGGATCCATGTGGTATGAGTTTTAACATTTGTTCTTTCCATTGTGTTCATATGTAATTTTGTTATGTTCACCATTCATTCATAAACATCTCTGGTTGAATGTTTTCAAGATAGATAGGTAGAATCCATTTTTAATGCTCTACCTTGTGAAATCATTCAATATTCTATGTTTTCTTCTGTTTGAAAAGGATCCATCTCTTATGCCCTTTTCAGCTCCTCACCAGTCTTACCATCCCATCATTATTTAAACTTAATTGCTAAAATTTCCTACCTACCTTGCCCCACGAAATACCCTGTATCTCTTATTTAATTCCCCAGTTCCAAACTACCCCATTTGTTCCATACAGCCCTAAACATTCATTAAAACATTTCCCATCATTATACCTAGCCTAAAATCAGTTTACATTTATACTTTATTGAATATTTTTCCTGGAGAGAGCCCTCTCCTGACCTTGTAGGGCTATCTACAAGGTTGAGCATGGTTTAAAGGTTACCCTGATTTGCCTTTCCTTCAGCCTAAGGTTCAAATTAGGTGCTAACATTTCTGGAGACCATACTGGGGACATTTTGTAACACAAAATACTCATCACCCTAGTAATATCTTCCCCGGTAAAAATGACAAAGTATCATATCTAAATGTTGATGGTGAACAACAGTTGGATACATATGAAGGCTGAACTTTTCACTTGGCGACTCCAACTTAATGTAAATACTCCACTGCAGGACCAACTCTTCCCGTAGGAAAATGGAAGGATCTTACACAAAGTTTAGGTATTCAAAGTGGAATGTTATTCAGGATCTAATTTGCTTTCTTGTAAATTACTTCTTTGATTTTCCTGAAGCTGTCCTGAAAGTCTTTCAAAAATTTTTGTATGATAAAGGTGATCAAAATCTTTTTTCAACCTATTCAAAAAGTCTAAATACTGAATTTTCCCTTGATCTTGGCCTCCATCCTATTTCTAAATCTTATGATGACCATTTTCAAATTGATGAGCCTAAAGAGACCAAGACTCATCCTCTAGCTCCTATATATACTCCTAGACCTTCTATAACCCCGGATAGATATAAACCTCTCATCTTACCTCCTATACTCCATGCTTTCCCTGCAAATTATAACCTTTATTTGCCAAGGTTTGATGGTGAATGTGACAACATCAATGCTGAGAAACATGTGCAGAATGTTGAGACTTTCCTAGACCTTTTTGAAGTTGATGAAGATGATGTCAGTATTAGGCTTTTTGCTCTTTCTTTGCAAGGCGAAGTCAAGAGTTGGTTCAAAACCCTGCCTGATGCAAGAATTTCGTATTTCCAGCAGTTCGTTAAAGTTTTCCTCGACAAATGGGTGGTAAAACAAAACCCTTTCCTGATTTTAGAAGAGTATGCCCAGCTGAGAAGATAGTTAGGGGAAACTGTACAACAGTTTTCTACCAGATTCAATCGAGTCTATTATTCGATATCTGTTGATATAAGACCCCCTCCTGGCTTAGTTCTCTTACATTATGCGGGTGCCTTTGATCCAGAAATGTAGTTTCAGCTGAGAGAAAGGAACCTTGCAACACTTGAAGAGATACAGAACAGTGCAGTATATGTAGAAGCTAATCTGCTGATTAGAAGGGCAAGACTGAAGGAAGAAGAAAAGAAGAACGTTGTAGAGCACTCGACACCTTCAGAGGAAAAAATCAACCTTTTGGTAAGCACAGTGGAAGAGATGGTGCCAAAAATCACTACAAGGAATGAGTATGATGTTCAAGAACAAGTGGCTAATTCAAAACGTTTTCTTTCTTATCCCAGTTTTCATCGATCTAAAAATGACTGTGTTATAGAACATCTTGGAGAAGAGATATCTGTTGATATGACATATATGCTTGATGATGTGTTTTATGTTGATGATTTTCCAAAGTTTGATCAGTATGATGATGATGATTATGTTTTCAAAAAAAAGCTAATCTTGCAGCACCATCAGCAGTTGGTTTGTGGGAGGAAGTTCAGTTTCAACAACTTGAAAACACTAATCATCTGATGCATATCATCCAGGACAGTGATGAGGAAAGTCTGGAAAATTTTGAAATAAGTGAGGGATATTTGCCTCTTTTCTTTGCTTCAATTCAGTTCATCAGAAATAAATTTCATGCAATCAGAAATCAACAATCTCTCAGTTTAAATGTTAAGGTTGACACAGATAGTGAAATTCTTGAGCAAGTTGTTAATGATAAATCTTCTCCTGAAATGGTTGACAGAATCATTTGCGATATAAAATCTCCCCTCGCTCCATATTTGCAGTCACCCAATGTAATTGAAGTTTAGATTACAGATAAAGGATTGGAAGCACAAACATATAATCAAACGATGCAAGATGATTTTGTTCCATTATGTTTTGAAGCATTTCAGTTTTTAAAGCAAAACTTTCATAATATATCTAAAGGAAAGGATGAGCAGTCTGTAGAGTGTCATGCAGTTTCATTAAGATCAATAGATACATTGAATCAGTCTTTTCAAGTTTTATATGACCCTATAGCTGATGCGTTGGATGATATTTGCTGTAAAAATCCTTCTCCATTGGCTAACCATGTGCCAGAAAAGAGTGTTGACAATAAATTTATTCGAAAGCCGACTTCATTGTCTTGTTCAGCAGGTGTTTCATTACTAAGCTCATATCAATATTTGCAGTCATATAAGGAGACTAATGAAGAAGACTTTTTTTTTGTTTGGGATCATCAGCAGAGATTGGTTATTCACGAGTTTCAAGATCCTTTTTTCAACTTGCTGCAGTCATTAGAGAAAGAAATCACAGATGTTGGGAGAATTTTAAGATCAAGGTACGGAGATTACCTGGAGCAAAGAAGTGATGTATTAATGGGAATCAATAAGTGTTCTTATGAAGATCCTTTCACAATATTCTTGAGGTCAGTCAGTCAACTCACGCTTTGCAAATTTATCAAGATTCACTCTGACTCCAAATTTCCATGGGAGTTGCCTTTCAGTTCTTCTCTCTTCTTGTTCGTAAGAAACCACTTGGGGAGAATTCAAATAGCAGCCATGATGCTTACATGGTTACATTGGTTGTTCCATTTCACTTGATCAGGTGGTGAATGGAACAATTAGAGTAGGTTTTTACGAATAAGCTCAAATATGAGCATATTTTCCAGTCTGTCAATTGTGTTTTAGTCAGTCTTAAGTAAGTTTTTGAAATAAGTTTTTTGACTCCATGCCCAATGGATAAGGCTACTTGGTCTACAGTGTTCTTGGCACCTCTAAGGAGATACCATCCCCATTGGAGCCAATGTTAGTGTTAGTATTTTCATACTTCCACCAGGGATCAAAACACATTTTCATGTGCATCTTAGGTGTCCCATTCTGAAAAAAAATTCAATCATTCCATTAGGTCATGATATAAAATTATCCCACTGGTGGCTGTCCTTGTCAAGTTTGTGTTTCAAAGGTGTTTTCTATAGCATTTTCAGCGCAAATTCATGTTCTAAGTATGTCCATCAGAAAGAGCCCAGAAAGAGCTTTCCAATGGTATATTATACTCTCAAAACTGACTCCTGGATTGAAATTTATGCCTAAGTGAAAGAAGGTCCCCTATAGTCTAACCCTTCCCCTTTCCTATTTTCTTCTTACACTTTATTTCATAAAAATTTTGAAGTTTTTCTTTATAAAACCCCTTTTCCCCTACCCAACGGCATATTCTCATTCATAAAGTTCTTTTGACTTATAAAAATCCTCGACGCGATTAAAATTTCCCCTCCGATCGACCCTTCCCGATTGTAAGACCTCCGATGCGATTGATCAAATCGCAATGTTAAATGGCCGCTCATTGTAATATGTTCGATTGAATATTTTCAATCTGATTGCCCAATCGCACCTCTCATTCCGATCACAATCGCAACATTTAAATTGCGCATCCCGATTGACCCATCGGATCACAAAATCGTCGATGCCATTGACCCCGCCCGATTGCATCCCAACCGTCAATCTGCCCATCCAATCAGACAGCCCACAGCCCATCACTCCATTGCAATCGGCACTTTCTCATAACACTTTAAAACTTACCACCTCGCTCCATCGATCTGCCGACTGTGATTCCCTTTCAGTTCCCACTTAAATCTTCCACCCTTTTCAAAGGAAAATGGGTTCTTCCCTATGTGGCATTCAATATTTCATTTATTTTGGCTTTATAAAGGACTTCCCCGCCCCCCCCCCCCCCCAAATTTCTTATCCCCAATCGCAATCGGCGAAATCTCTTTGCACAATGCACTTGCTCCTCTTCCTCGCCCGATTTCCGATTGCGATTGCACTACACCCCCGGTCCCACCTTGATCCCTTCCCCCTTTTCAAATGAAATTTGGTCTTTTCCCTTTGTAAAAAGTGGACAACCATTTTTGTTTGTTTTAAAGGGATTTCTCCAAATCAGACACTACTTTTCCTTGTTCATCCCCACTCGCCTATTGTATTACCCCATTGCATCTTTCCAAATGCATCGGAGTTTTTATGCCTCGTTCTAATACACCTACCCCTCTCCCACTCCGATCCCTGATTGCGATTGCACCATCACATCGCATATATCCAAATCACTCTATTCCAAAACACTTCCCCTCTTCTGATTGTGATTGCGATTCGGGCCCACATCCCTCTCCCTTCGCTCTTTTTATCCAAAAAGGGGTCTTTACTTCATTTAAGGCATAATTTCATGGTTTCAAAAGAATTTTCATTAAAAGTTGGTTTTCTTCAGAGGACAAAGATAGAGAGACAGTCAAAGGCCAAGAAATTATTTTGAAACAGTCACATCTTCAGCAACGATTAAAAAGGGATTGGTTCTACCAGTTTCTGCTTCTCATTTGTTGGATATAACAGCGAATCTCAAGATGTTCAAAAATGTATTGTTGTTCCTTCTTTTCAGGAGCAGATCATTGGTCTCTTTCCTATGTTCGGAGTTCAGTTCTGAGCTGGTAAAACAACTCCCTTTTTATGTGGATCTACTTCCCTCATATTTCTGTCTATTTAATGTAATTTTGAATCATTTGTAAAGCAGTGAGTCAGTAAGTATGGGAATAATGTGGAAATCAAGGAGGACGCTTTGCACTCCATTGTAACAGTTTTGACAGGGAATTAATAAGAAATGCAGCTCTGATTTTTGGGATCCATGTGGTATGAGTTTTAGCATTTGTTCTTTCCATTGTGTTCATATGTAATTTTGTTATGTTCACCATTCGTTCATAAACATCTCTGGTTGAATGTTTTCAAGATAGATAGGTAGAATCCATTTTTAATGCTCTACCTTGGGAAATCATTCAATATTATATGTTTTCTTCTATTTGAAAAGGATCCATGTCCTATGCCCTTTTCATCTCCTCACAATTCTTACCATCCCATCATTATTTAAATTTAATTGCTAAAATTTCCTGCCTACCTTGCCCCACGAAATGCCGTTGAGCTCCAAGAATGTTCTTTCTTCCACCATATTCCACTCCATTTCTTTTATCCATTATTAATCCCAGGCTCAAATGATCAATGAAATTAGTTAAAATTTCTTTAAGAATGAATATCGTGGCTAACTTGCTATGTTTTTATGATTTTTTCATTGTAGTACTTTTTGAACTGAAACTAGCTACAGAATGCAGACATTCTGTAGCTAGTTGCCAATTCTGCAGCCATCTTCATGTTTAAGCAGGTTCCAGATGTCCTCTCAGGGAAAGCCACACATGGTCATATTCCACGTCATGCCCTCAGCATTTGTTGCTCTCCATGAAGATCGAACGGAATTCTGTACGTGGTTATGCACGTGAGAACTCAAGCTAGGAGATAGACTCCTAATAGGACAAGGACAGTCCAGATGTCCTTTGTCATATTACGATGCCACCTTTAGAGTTCTAGTTCGATTTTAATATGGAAAGAAAGTAATCCCTGTATTATCTCAAGTTCTGTTATGTAAATTTGCTATAAATGTAGCTCGAGAAACCGAGAGACAAGGTTAGATTTTTGTTAGATTTTATGGTTGACTGCTAGATCTTTGAAGTCCGAGAATACTCTGTTTTAAAGTGATTCCTCTTTAATGAAAGAAGCAGCATTTCCTTGAACGTGTTGAGTCAATCTTGAACTAGATTTCGTGCTACTCTGGTGGTAGAGGGCCCCTGCCTCCTGAGCGGCCTTGTTTATACAGTAGATAAGTATTTTAGTCTTGTTTTTATTTCTAGTTTAGGCAAGTTTCTGAAGTTTATGTTCATACTTTTTTTCGTTAATTATCACAGTTGGACTTACTCTAATAAGCTCTTCCAAAATATCATTATGATGAATAAGGCATAGCTGTGGTATTGTAGGTTTTTATTGCATTTTCTTTCGTTAATTATCACATTTGGAATTACTTTAATAAGCTTTTCCAAAATATCATTATGATGAATAAGACATAACTGTGGTATTGTAGGTTTTAGTTGCTAGTTTACACTAAGTGGCATAGCCAATCTTACTCTTACAAAGCTCTTCCAAAATATCATAACAATGAGTAAGAAGTAGCTGTGGTGTCTTAGATTTTAGTTGTATTTGCTTTCAGTCTTGTGTTTATGTTCAATTTCTTTGAATAATACAGCCATACTTGTTCTCACAAACTCTTCCAAAACATCATTCATACTGAACGAGATGGGCTGTAGAATTCCTTAGGTTAGTTGCATGTTAACTTAGTTATAGCACTCCGGAGGTAGAATGCATGTGATTCAACTCTGTCATTTCATTTCCAGTTTGATAATGGATTTTTATTTTAACATTGTTCACTGTACTTCAAATAGACTAGTGGCACTCTAGTTTAGTGTTAGCTTGCTGTATTAGCACTCCAGTTTAGTTGCCATCCATTGCATTTTAAATCATATTAGTTGTTAAATTTAAATACCATGGTCTTCATTATTTACAAAACTTCTTTTGTTCCAACCTCATATTAATACATAATCATTTGGACAGGAGTTGGTATCAGTCTAAGACCTAGAGTATTTTGCAACCTTTTTACCATTTCACAAACAAGCCTTTTCTCAAAGACTATTTTAAAAAGAGAAAGCTATAACTTTTGAGTAAGGCCTAGTGGTGCTAGATTGAGTTGCAGAACAGAATTAGAAGCTAGTTTAGAATAGAAATCTTATGGTGCTACAAATGTTATTTTCCAAATATATTCCAATAGACCTTTAATCATGGATGAGATGTTGTAACATTGTAAGTTGATTGTTTGATTTTTTAGTTAGGAGAACTTCATTTACACTTAACTTGCCCATTTCTCAAGCTCTTCCAAAATATCGTTAATGAATGAATTGGACAAGTTTAAGCTCATGTTGTGATTTATTTCCTTGAAGTCATTATCAAGCTTTGTATTTGTTGTTTGCTAGCCATAGTTAGGCTTTGTTCTGTTTTAGTATTTTCATTTGTCATTTGCCATCCATAATTTAGGCTTCACTCTGTTTTTAACCAATAGCTTCTTCTCACCAGCATTTAGTTCTTTCCTTTGTGAACATAAAACCATAAAAAAAACCAAAAACATCATAAAAACACTAGACACAACGTAGTGAGAAACAAATACCTAGGCACATATAGTGCACCACACTTCAGCAGTTTACCAACCCTGGTTGACAATTAATGAACTCAATTTAGGAGACTAGGTTGAGCACAAACATTTTGGCGCTGTTGTCGGGGAAGTGTAACTAGGTAGCCTTGTTTCTTAACTCCCAAAAACAATGATATGCGTAGAGAGAGAGACTCAAGGGGTAGATTCATAAGAAGTAGAAGCAGAAGTTTGATTCCTAGAACACCACTTGTTTCATCAAGATCTAGAGCTAGCACATCTCCAACTCAGACCCACATTCCATCCCTTACTAATCCTAGACTCCCAGAGGACTTAAGATCAGATATTCCATTAGAAAGACCTTCCATTTCATCCACTGAACCTGCCTTAGAAGAGGATTCAAGGACCCCTGCTAGAGACACAAATTTTTCCACTTCCACAGAAGAATCAACTATGGCAGAAGAAGGGGGAGGAGGAGTCTTTAATGGAGAACACACATTATTTGGAGGGGGTAGAGGTAGAGGTAGAGGAGAAGGAGGTAGAGGTGTAGAAGGAGAAGGAGGTAGAGGAAGAGGTAGAAGAGAAATAGGAAGCTCTTTTGGGTTCCCTATAATTGATGAAGAAACCAATACAACCATGAAAAAAATTTCACCCTCTGTCCTTCCAAACTTCTATGGACTTAAAAATGAAGATCCTGAAACCTTCCTATTTGAATTTGAAATCCTGTGTAGAACTTATGACTACTTACAAGATGCTCAAAAACTTAAACTATTTCCTTCAACATTGAAAGGAGCGGCATTGAAGTGGTTTATGAGTTTGATCAACAGTTCTATTAGGACATGGGAAGACATGAAACAAGCATTTCTAGAGAGGTATTTGGATTATTGTATGCCAGTCAATCATAAGGAGGAAGTGTTTAAGATGCTACAAAAAGAAGATGAAAACTTGGAAGATTTGTTGGAGAGATTTCATTACAACATCAAAAGAGAAAAAATGGAAAACTTAGATCAAGACACCTTAAAATCTCTCTTGTTGAAAACAATTAGGGATGAATGGTTGGATATCCTTAACATGATGGGAAAAGAGGATATATCTCAGCTCACATTACCTGAAATAGCTGAGTTATGTATCAACCTTTCAAGAGGGAAATCTAAAACTGTCAAAGGTCCAAGAGACCCTGCTCTTGCATGGGTAAGTAAGTCTGCTTCTGGGACAGTATGTAGGGCAGAGATAGGGCATATGCTTGATGAATTCAAATCTGACATCTTAGGGAGTCTTAGTGAACAAATAGACACCCTTAAGTTACAAAACAAGCGAAAAGATGAATCTGATGCTTTAGCAATCTTTTGTCCCAGATGTAGAAAGAAGCATGCCTTAAGAGAGTGTCCTTTGGATGCAAAATTTGTAGAGACCTGTGTCATTGTTCAGAAAAACATGAGACCAAGAGTTGTCCTTCACTTCCTAGTCTTAAAGCTATCTTTCAAGAGGAAATTCCTACAAGTTCCACAGAATCTCTCAATTTTGTCTCTAGAAGGCCTTGGCAAGGACCTCAAACACAAGGATTTCATGATCAAATGTATAATCAACCTCCACTAAATTGGAATTCTTGGCAGCAACCTTGGCCCCAATTTCAAAATCAATCTCAAGCTTGGGCACAAGGGGCACAAAATCCCTATGGAAGATACTCTCAGTACTATCAGTTTCCATCATCCTATCCACCCTATCCACATTTTCCTCAACAACAAAATCCTCAAAATTTACAACATCAAAATCAACCACTTCCATTACCATTTCCTCAAAAATCAAATCAGTTGCTTGCTCAACCCATACCAAACCCCAACAATAAAAATCTTCATAATACATATATGATAGAAGGCCAACAATTTCCAACTTATTTAATTACTCCTCTAGACCTTAGTGATGTTCAAATTAGGTCTGGAAGAATACTTGAAAAGAGGAAACCTTATGTGATTATACAAGAACAAGACAACTCTGAGGAAGATTCTCTACGAGAAAATAAAAGTCTTGAAGAAGACACATCTTTTCAGGACCCAAACATTGAAAAATCAAAACAAAAAGAACCAATAATTTCAACTCCTGTATTAGAGCAGCCATCAACATCCATTCCTACACCTCCCTTTCCAGAAAGATTACAAATTGATAGAGGTATAGAAAAACAAATTATGGTGCCTAATTATGATTTCCTAGATGAGCTAAGAAATGTTTGCATTAAGATTCCATTATTACAAGCCATCAAGGAAATCCCAATTTTAGCAAAGACAATAAAGGAGTTGAGCATGAAGAAAACAAGAAAAATAATAAGAGAGACAAAGAAAATTCAACTGGCAGGAAAAATAGCAGACATTATGATGGGTGAAATTGCTATTCCAAAGTATCTAGACCCAGGAAATCCAGTTGTTAAAATTCACATCAATGGAATTGAGATCCAAAACACACTCATTGATTTAGGAGCAGCAATCAATATCATGAGTAGACAAATCATGGATAAATTAAAACTTCCTAATCTTCTTTTTACACCCACATTATTACAATTAGCAGACAGATCTGTGATCAAACCTGATGGGGTAATAGAAGACATTCCAGTGTCCCTAGATTCTTGGGAGTACCCTATGGATTTCATGATCCTAACTCCTAAGAATAATCTAGGAGGGCATCCTGTTATATTAGGAAGACCTTGGTTGGCTACAGCTGATGCTTTCATTAGTTGTAGATCTAGTGATATGTACATCTCTGATGGTAGTTCAACTAAGAAATTCACTTTGTATCCTCCAGCAAGGACAATTACAGATTTAGATGATACTCAATGGATAGAGGATGAAGAAGACTTACAACCTCTCTTCACAATTTCGGAAATTAGTGAAGATAGTCAAATTCTGAATACTTTAGAAAACTTTGAATCCTCTTCGGAACATAAACATGAACCATTTCAAGAAGAATCCAACATTGAGTTTTTTTCATCAAGACAAATGTCTCTTCATTCCATGGATAAATTTGGCAGCTCTACAAATGAGATATTTCCAGGCAAATCTTTAAACATAAACAAGAACCTAGAAAAATCTCAACAAGAAGAGTTAGTAAAGATATTACAGAGACATTCTTCTGCATATGCATGGGAGTACACTAATATGAAAGGGATAAGTCCTAAGACTTGCACTCATCACATCTACATAGAGGAAAATTGTAAACCAATCAGACAACCTCAAAGAAGGATGAATCCAAATCTTAGGGAGATTGTTAAAGAAGAATTGTAGAAATTGTTGAATGTCAAATTTATCTATCCTATTTCAGATAGTCAGTGGGTTTCTCCTTTGGTAATTGTGCCAAAGAAAAATGGTAAATGGAGGGTATGTATTGACTACCGAGAATTAAACAAAGCTACTCTTAAAGATCATTTTCCCTTACCTTTCATATATCAGGTGTTAGATACCTTAGCTGGCAAAAAGTACTTCTCATTTCTAGATGGGTTTAGTGGTTATAATCAAATTCAAGTAGCACTTGAGGACCAAGACAAAACCATATTTACCTGTCCTTGGGGTACTTATGCTTACCGAGTATTGCCATTTGGATTATTCAATGCACCTGCAACATTCCAAAGGGCAGTATTAGGAATTTTTTCAGATCTAATACATGATTGTGTAGAGGTATATATGGATGATTTCACAGTTTATGGAAACACATTTGAAGAAGCCTTAACAAACTTGGAAAAAGTTTTAAAAAGATGTCAAGAAGCAAATCTTTCACTCAGTCATGAGAAATGTTTCATGATGTTTACTGAAGGTATTGTTTTGGGGCATCACATTTGAGGGGATGGGATTAGAGTTGATGAGTCAAAAGTTGAAGTCATCTCTAACTTATCTATTCCAAGTTGTCAAAAAGATGTTAGGAGTTTTCTAGGATTTACAGGATATTATCAAAGATTTATAGAAAACTTCACCAAGATAGCATCTCCACTCTTCAAATTACTTACCAAAGACTGTGAATTCAAATGGAATTATGATTTCCAGTTAGCCTTTGAGACCCTGAAAACAAAAATTTCTGAAGCACCTATTTTAAGGGGACCTAACTGGAAGTTACCTTTTCATATTTCAACAGATGCCTCAGATACAGCTCTAGGAGCAGTATTGGGACAAAAAGACCCGATTCCTTATGCCATCTACTATACCAGTAAAAATTTGACTCCTTCAGAGTTAAACTATACTATAACTGAAAAAGAGTTTTTAGCTATTGTTCATGCCATAAACAAATTCAGACACTATATAACAGGCTATGAAACTTTTGTTCACACAGATCACTCTGCAATTAGATATTTAATGAAAAAATCAATTACTAATGGCAGAGTCATAAGATGGTTATTTCTTTTACAAGAATTCAACATTACCATTCTAGATAGGCCTGGAAAACAAAACACAGTAGCTGATTTCCTATCTAGACTCCAAAACATTAAAGATGACACTCCAGTTGAAGATCAATTTCCTGATGAATATCTTTTTGCAATTTCTACTCAGACTCCTTGGTTTGCTGATATTGCTAATTATTTAGTTTCAGGAAAATTTCCTTCAATAATGAATGCAAGAGAGAAAAGAAAAATCATTTATGACAGTGCAAAATATTCATGGGTTGCTAATGAGTTGTACAAGACAGGTCCAGATTTGATCATTAGGAGATGTGTTCGGGAAGATGAGATGCCTGAGATTCTCAAAGCATGTCATGATGAACCTTGTGGCGGACACTTTGCTGATAAGAGGACAGCCTATAAGATCCTTAATTTAGGATATTATTGGCCATCCTTTTTTAAAGATGCTAAAGAGTATGTCAAAAGGTGTGACAGTTGCCAAAGGGTAGGGAAACCTTCTCCTTCAGGTGAGATGCCATTGCAGCCTCAGGTACATATTGAACCTTTTGAAAAATGGGCTCTAGATTTTGTAGGACCTATTAGTCCTCCATCAAGACAAAAGAGATATATATTAGTTTGCACTGATTATGTTACCAAATGGGTAGAGGCCAAGCCATTAATTTTTGCTACTGAAGCATCTGTAGTTAATTTTCTTTTTGAGGATATTTTTACTCGTTTTGGTATCCCAAGGGAAATTGTTATAGATCAAGGAGCTCAATTCACATCAAGGCTAGTGGAACAAATGATGGAGAGGTACAAAATCAGACACAGAAAATCTACTCCCTATCATCCACAAGCAAATGGTCAAGTGGAATCTACTAATAAGGTTATTGAAGGGATCCTAACAAAGACTGTCCATTTACATAGAAAAGATTGGGTAAATAGGCTTCCTGAAGCCTTGTGGGCCTATAGACTACATGGAGAAGCACAAAAAACCATACTCCTTATGAACTTGTTTATGGAAAGCAAGTTTTGTTTCCCATAGAGTTCCAGATTCAAACTTTCAAAATGGCAGTTCAGCTAGGACTTGATCTATCAGAGGCACAAAAGCATATATTGGAGTAGATTAATGAATTGGATGAGATCAGACAAGATGCAGTTCAGAAAACCAGTATAGTCCAACAACAGAGGGCTAGATGGCATGACAAGTACATCAAGGAAAAGAAGTTCAAAGAAGGTGACTGGGCTCTCTTGTTTGATTCAAAATTCAAGGATTTTCAAGGTAAATTTCAAACACATTGGCTTGGGCCATATGAAATTGTTGAAATTTTTGACAATGGAGCAGTAAAAATCAGGACAATAGATGAAGAAGAAGTCACTTTTCTTGTGAATGGTCATAGATTGAAGCTGTATCACAAACCACTCTCAAGAGAAGAATTTGTCAAGAAGTTCCAGGAAAACAGTGATGTGAAGTTAATGAAGAAGAATCTTTCTTCTTCATCAACTTAATTGAATTTTCTGAAGTCAGACATATTGAAAAAAAAAATGAAAAAAAATAAAAAAAAATAAAAATAAAAAAATAAAGTATAGATATGAAAACCAATCACTGATTGGCATGTTTATACAGAAAAGATAGAGTGAAAATCAGAATCTTTCTGACACTCTATTTTCCATTTTTATTTTTTTACAAGCAGTTGTTACAAAATCATAAGTGCAGATCCATTTCACTTATGATCCATCTCATTTCACTTCATTTCATTCCATACTTCATTCATTTAATTCCATTCATTCATATCATATCTTATTCCATTCATTCATCCACACTTCATCCATTTCACTTCATGGTCCACTTCATTTCCATTTCAGATCTTTAAGTTTGATCTCCTTTCTGCAATTGAATAATATACAGCAGAAATTGCAAGGCACTTTTTCACTCCATTTCATAAGTTGTGATCCATCCCACTCCATCATTCACTTCATACATATCCCATTATACCATATTTCATCATCCATCTTCACTCATTCCATACAACATTCCACTTATATTCCAAACCATTCCATTCCATGTTTCAAGTTCTCTACAGGTACATTCTGTAGCTAATCAGACTTTCTGCAGCCAGACAGACATTCTGCAGCTACAGATCCTGAAGGCACTGACCAGCAATCATTTGATTTGCAACAAAATGATCCTGCATATCCATGAACAAGTCAAGATCAAGAAGGTTATGAAGACTCAAAAATTAATGATTTTCAGGAGAAAACAAAGCATATGAAGATCACAAGAAAATCAAAGCAAAGGCAAAGGTATGAAGTGATTATAATGACATATCATGAAAAATTTTAGTATAGTTTAGTTATGAATAATTCAAAAAGTTGTTTTGATTAATTTTATTGATCATGCCGAACAAACCTCCCGCAAAACTTTGGATAAAAATCCTTCTGATTCCACCACTTCAAAACCAATATTCGATCATCATTTCAAAATCTAAACGGTTAAAGTGCTAAAGTGATTAGATTGGTCATGTCACTAAGCATTTAATGATGATTTTTGAATTCGTTACAAAATATCTCCGCGGTCTTTTCACTCATTGATTCGTTTTCTTCACCTCACCTCATTAATTCATTCCGTAACCATTCCATATCACTCCTTCCCACAGCCAACTCTTAACCATTTCATTATGTAACAACCATTGTCACCGTGAAACAGAGGAAAAATTTGGGGAGCAAAAACAACTTGTTAACAACCATTCTCACCGTAAGCAGAAGGCTGGTGAATTGAAGATTGAAGAAGAGTTATGGGCCTCATCATGAGAACAGAACCAGTTGGCACTAAATACTTGGAAGGCTATCCCCAAATCCGAAAAATCTTGCAACAAGCAGGATGGTTGCAATTCCTTGAAAAATTCGGTGGCTTCCACAAAGAAGTTACTAAAACTTTTGCAAGATCTTTTAATGGGGCTGAGGTTGAAGTTGGAGATATTAAATTCACTGTCACAGAGGCTTTTATTGCAGAAGCAACAGGACTGCCTAGACAAGGAGAAAGGTGGTTTAAGAACAGATAATTCCATAACGAATCATGGAAGCAGATACTCAAGTCACCAGGTATGGATGTCACTATTTTTAAAAAAGGTATCCCTAGTTCTGCATTAAAGAACAAATGGAGAAACATGGTGCTTATCCTACAAAAATTCATCACTTGTGAAGGTAGATATGGTACTTTCTATGTTTACCATATTAGGTTGATAATGCATTTCCTAGAAGAAGAACTTAATTTTCCCTATTTCTTGCTTCAAAGTTTAAAGAAAATGGCTTCAAGTGTTCAAAAGAGAATTCAATTTCTGGAGACAACCTTATACCACCATGGTTTAGTCAAGATTTTGATTGAACATAATTTGAGCAAAATAGGGGATAATTAGAAAGAATTTTTGGTAAGAAATCACTTTGAGGAACCAAAAGAACCTTCACCTGAACATCAACCTACAAAAAGAATCAGAAGATGGAAATCCTCCAAAATTGAAACTGGTAAAACAATACAAGAAAGTAGTGAAGAAATGATCTCTGAAAAATTAGTTCAGATTAAGAAGCAGATTAAGAAAGAGAGGATCATAAGAAAAGTTTCCAGAGAAAAAGGAGAAGGGCCATCTCAACCGAGGAGGAGCCACAGACTGAGGGGGATACTAAAGAAAAAAAAAGTTAAACAAACTGGAGTTATAAACATAGAAGACGAAGAAACACCTACTGAGGAGGATTTTGATGAAGAAGTTCCAGAAATTGATCCTGCACAACAAGAAATTTACAACTATGTTGAAACATTGGAGAGAAAAGCTTCAGAGAGTAGAGACAGAACCCCTAGTCCTCCACTGTCCGAAATAGATGTGCTAAGAAGAGATAGGTACGAGCTGGAAGTACTTAATAGACATATCAGGACTGAAAATGATATTCTGAGGGAGCAAGTTAAACTAAAAACCAGTATGAACTCAACCCTGTCTCTACAAATGGACAAAGTGGAAAAGGCCAATGAAAAGTTGAAAAAGAGGAACAAAAATTTAATCAGGGCACTGACCAATTTAAGGTTCAAGTTAGTCATCAGGAAGCCCAGAAGGCCTTTAACTACCAGACAAAGCAGAAGAAGAGGATTGGATGTTCTTGCAGAGGCCTCTGAGTTCATGGAATAGTTGCATGAGGACATGCAAGAATCTAGCAGTGGGGGTATGTTGAGCTCCAAAAATGTTCTTTCTTCCACCACATTCCACTCCATTTATTTTATCCATTATTAATCCCAGGCTCAAATGATCAATGAAATTAGTTAAAATTTCTTTAAGATTGAATATCGTGGCTAACTTGCTATGTTTTTATGATTGTGTCATTGTAGTACTTTTTGAACTGAAACTAGCTACAGAATGCAGACATTCTGTAGCTAGTTGCCAATTCTGCAGCCATCTTCATGTTTAAGCAGGTTTCAGATGTCCTCTCAGGGAAAGCCACACATGGTCATATTCCACATCATGCCCTTAGCATTTTTTTCTCTCCATGAAGATCGAACGAAATTCTGTACGTGGTTATGCACGTGAGAACTCAAGCTAGAAGATAGACTCCTAATAGGACAAGGACAGTCCAGATGTCCTTTGTCATATTATGATGCCACCTTTAGAGTTCTAGTTCGATTTTAATATGGAAAGACAGTAATCCCTGTATTATCTCAAGTTCTGTTATGTAAATTTGCTATAAATGTAGCTCGGGAAACCGAGAGACAAGGTTAGATTTTTGTTAGATTTTATGGTTGACTGCTAGATCTTTGAAGTCCGAGAATACTCTGTTTTGAAGTGATTCCTCTTTAATGAAAGAAGCAGCATTTCCTTGAACGCGTTGAGTCGATCTTGAACTAGATTTCGTGCTACTCTGGTGGTAGAGGGCCCCTGCCTCCTGAGCGGCCTTGTTTATATAGTAGATAAGTATTTTAGTCTTGTTTTTATTTCTAGTTTAGGCAAGTTTCTGAAGTTTATGTTCATACTTGTTTTCGTTAATTATCACAGTTGGACTTACTCTAATAAGCTCTTCCAAAATATCATTATGATGAATAAGGCATAGTTGTGGTATTGTAGGTTTTTATTGCATTTTCTTTCGTTAATTATCACAGTTGGACTTACTCTAATAAGCTCTTCCAAAATATCATTATGATGAATAAGGCATAATTGTGGTATTGTAGGTTTTAGTTGCTAGTTTACACTAAGTGGCATAGCCAATCTTACTCTTACAAAGCTCTTCCAAAATATCATAACAATGAGTAAGAAGTAGCTATGGTGTCTTAGATTTTAGTTGTATTTGCTTTCAGTCTTGTGTTTATGTTCAATTGCTTTGAATAATACAGCCATACTTGTTCTCACAAACTCTTCCAAAACATCATTCATACTGAACGAGATGGGCTGTAGAATTCCTTAGGTTAGTTGCATGTTAACTTAGTTATAGCACTCCGGAGGTAGAATGCATGTGATTCAGCTCTGTCATTTCATTTTCAGTTTGATAATGGCTTTTCAGTCTAACATTGTTCACTGTACTCCAAATAGACTAGTGGCACTCTTTTTTAGTTTAGCTCACTGTATTAGCACTCCATTCTAGTTGTCATCCATTGCATTTGTAAGTTATATTAGTTGTTAAATTCAAATACCACGGTCTTCATTATTTACAAAACTTCTTTTGTTCCAACCTTATATTAATACACAATCATTTGGACAGGAGTTAGTATCAGTATAAGACCTAGAATATTTTGCAATCTTTTTACCATTTCACAAACAAGCCTTTTTTTCTCAAAAGACCATTCTAAAAAGGAAATCTATAACTTTTGGAATGAGGCCTAGTGGTGTTAAATTGAGTTGTATAACATAATTAGAAGCTAGTTTAGAATAGAAGTCTTATGGTGCTACAAATGTTCTTTTCCAAATATATTCCAATAGACCTTTAATCATGGATGAGATGTTGTAACATTGTAAGTTGATTGTTTGATTGTTTAGTTAGGAGAACTTTATTGACACTTAACTGCCCATTTCTCAAGCTCTTCCAAAACATATTTAATAAATGAATTGGACAAGTTAAGCTCATGTTGTGATTTATTTCCTTGAAGTCATTATCAAGCTTTGTATTTTGCTAGCCATAGTTTAGGCTTTGTTTTGTTTCAGTATTTGCATTTGTCATTTGTTATCCATAATTTAGGCTTCACTCTATTTTAACCAGTAGCTTCTTCCCACCAGCATTTAGTTCTTTCCCTTGTGAACATAAAACCATAAAAAAAACCCAAAAACATCATAAAACACTAGACACAACGTAGTGAGAAACAAATACCTAGGCACATATAGTGCACCACACTTCACCAGTTTACCAACCCTGGTTGACAATTAATGAACTCAATTTAATAGACTAGGTTGAGCACAAACAAGTCATAATAGAGAACTTTAAAGGCTTAATGGGTGTTGAATTCTTTTTAGGATGCATTTTTGAATCCAATACTGATATCTATGCTCAATAGGCCTTTGGAATCACTTAAAACTGATTTTTCAAACAAGACTTATGAAATTTGAAAAAAAATACACACCTTTTTCTTGATTTTGAGGAGCTCAATATTGAAACTGAATTATCTCTGTGATTTTGGATCTTCAATATCTGAAATTTGGCCCTGTAGTAGCCCTCTGAAGCTTCTTTCAAATTCCATAGGTCTGACTTAACTTGGATTCTTCAAGGAAAAGCTATGCCCAATCTCCCACAATGACCTAATTATGGATTGGTTCAGTAGAGTGAACTTGTACAACGTGCCACATGTCACTGTTTCCTTCTTCAGCTCTGAAATTGATAAAAATGAAACTACTATCCGTGTACTTGTGTCCAATTTTTACATAATTCCAATCCAATGCTCAGAGAGAGAGTTATGATGATTTTCCCATAGTCACCTCTTTTAGATGAAATTCAGGAGCCCGAAACATCCCTAACTTCCACAGACCCTATCTTTGAAAATGTTGCAAATCAAGCTCTGAAAATTTTCCACGAATTTTCCCGGGATTTCAGCTTCGCTCTTTAAAAATTTCAGATTTTGAACCCTCGTAGGAAGAATGTTATGAAGAAAATTACACAATGACTTGTTTAGGTTAAATTCAGGAGCCTGGAAAAAGCCCTAACTTCCATAGATCATATCTCCAAAAATGTTGCGAACCAAGATCTAAAATTTTTTCACAACGTTCCTCATGATTTCTTCTTTGCTCTGTAAAAATTTCAGCTTTTGAACCTTCACAGAAATTTTTTTATAGAGACAATTCCACGATGACCTGTTTGGAGCAGCGAAACCCTAGAATCCAAAGCTCTGATACCAAATGTTATGAAACCAGCTCCAAAAATAGAAGAAAAGAGAGATCAACACCTTATAAATCAGCCACTTCGAGGGTGAAACCTCCAATACATTACATAAATGAACAATTCTTGGATGCTACAAATGAAAAAATCCTCCTTCTATATATAGGGGTCCATGGGGTCACAATATATTCCTAACCGACCTAACAATAGTAATGTAAGTCAACAATAATAAAAATATGGGGGTTATAGGGGTACACCAATAACCATAAGGGGGTTACACTAATAACAATAAGGGACTACACTATTAATATGGGAACCTAATAGTGTTGCCTCATTTGTCATAGGAATCATTGCTTGTGAATGGCAGGATATATGGTAAATAATATAGGTGCTTTGCCTCGGTTTGGGGCCTAGTGATTTGGGTTTGGTTTGCGGCAAAGACTGAGAGGTGGTTGCTCTCCGTTGGGCCTAATTGTCCCGAGATGGAATATATGGTAAATACTGGAGAGTATGTCTCGGTTTAGGGCCTAGTGGCCCCTTATTTAGTTTGTGGGTTGCCGTAAATATTGAGATACTAGGATACAGGAAAATTACTCATGCTTTAGGTGGAGATAATCTAGTGATATCCATGCTTTTGTTGGCCTAGTGATCAGCTGTAGATCATGGTAAAGTCGATGATGACATGTTTATTATGTTGGCCTAGTGATCCAGGATGGATCACGGTAAAGCCTAATTTATATTGATGAGGGTGAGTTGGTTTAGACTTAGGATGCCCTAGTTTGATTTTTCAGTTTGAATCCCACATTCATGCTTGGAATATGGTGCAGGGGTGAATGGATGAAGAGAGGTTTGGCTCACCCAATCTATGGTCAGGTGGAATGTGGAAGTCCCATCTCCGATTTGTTTTTACATTCAATAATGAAGAGATAATTCCTTTGGTATTTGGTATGCAAATGTACTAGTTATTATGTGGATTCTATTCTTGTTGTATCCATTGTATTTATGTTGTTATTATGCTAGTTATAAGCATGTATTTTATTAGTGATGATGTATGTCCTTGTCCATGTTTTTACTTGTATATGAATTCACAATGTATCTATGGTCAAGTAGATTATATTTCGGCTTATGATGTAGGGGATCAATTCTTCTTAGCTATTCTTAGATAAGTATGAAACCTCTATGCTTAAATCTGCTATTTACACCTATAGATTCAATGTTTGTGACATGTTTGAAAAAATGCCCGTCATGGCTAGGAGGGGTCCAGATGAGTTCTTGTTGACGTGATTTCTTCCATATCATTTTCATATTGTTATTTATCATCCCTTAAGTATTCATGAAGTTCTGGGTAGTGACCTGGGCTTTGGGCCTAAAAATGTGTCTCAAATCTCGGAGCCGTAGGCACAAAACTAAGCATTTGGAGCGCTAGCCACTGGCATGCAGTGTTATGCTTGTGGCTATAGCCTCCTAGCCCTTATAATGCAGTGTTATTCTTGCAGCTATGACTCAAAAGGGGGTCAAAATTTCAGTGTGACCCAAGGGTAAGAGGCTTGAATGGTTGGGTTACCTCCTGGGGGTATTCTGGTTGTTGTATAAGGTATGTAGGTTGTGTTTTCCATCAGTTCCAATTCCTTAAGGTCACATAGGAGGTTGAATTTCATTATAGTAGCCTCTTGTCACATGTTTACTCCAGTTGGCTGGTTACTTGGGTAGATGTGGGAGGGGGCTGTTATAGAGTGGTACCAGAGCATGGTTCAACCCTTAGATTGGATGGGTGGTGTGTTGATCATGAATTTATGTTGGTTGAATATGTGTTTAGTATGCTTGTGGTGTATGTTCTTGTTGCATATGTTTTGTGTTGGCCATGGTCACAATGGTATTGCCATGGAAGTGATGATGGTGTTGTTTTCAACATGTTTTCATGAGTGTATGACTGATTATGTTTTTCTCATGCTTGTGTATTGTTTGTGTACATTTTCTTACATATTTTTATCCATGTATTCTTTCTTGTTTGATGTGATATGTTGAACACACATTGGTAATTCATGATTTGTTATACATGTCAAGTGGGTGCATATGTTCAATTTTGCATTAGTTTGATTGAGGTTGTTGTGCATAAGGTCATTGTATGCAATTAGGTCATGATGATGCTGTTGGTACGTTATTATGCTAATGTGTTGGATGATAGAGTAGGAGATACATATCATTAAAGTAAAGTTGTAACAATGGAATCTGGGGCGAGAGCAGATCGTCATGCAAGTGCGCAAGTTTGGCATGCAGGTATGTGATCCATGGTTGTTGTAAGCATTAGGGTTACTTATATGTTTGTCATTCCATTACCATTATGATTACATATATGATAAATGCAAGTTGATCAGTGTAGTCATATACACATGTGTCAGATAGTCATGAATGTTAGTGACTCGTGGTTGTAGGAATTTTGTTGTTGTTTTATGTTAGTTAACTTGATGACTATGTTATATGTTGTTGATGAGAATGTTATATGTTAACCTATATCTAGCTCAATACAAGAGCCTCTTAATGATGAAGTTCGGAGAGATCTAAGAAAAAAGAAGTTATGCTTCACTTGCCAAGAACCATGGGTACTTGGGCAAAGATGTGCTGCTGGTAAAACACATTATATAGAGGTCTTCTCAGATTTTAAAGAAGATGAATATGATGAACCAAGAAGGGGTCACAATGCTGACAATGTTGAAGGAGATCAAACACCATCAAGAGATGGGAATGGAGCATTTTCTCCTATTGGTGGAACTCATGCATCTTTGAGAGGAGTACCTAAGTACTTGACCTTAAGAGTTCAAGGTTCAATCATGAATCAAAGGGTTTCTGTATTGATTAATAGTGGGGCTACCCACAATTTCATTGATTCCCATCGTGTGCAAAGGAGGGCAATACCCACTGATAATTTTGAGGGATTCTCTGTTTTTGTCCCAGGAGATAGAAAAATGAAATGCATGCATTATTTCCCATTACTTTCAGTCACCATGGGATCCTACACTTTTCTGGATCACTTATTTGTAGTTGACATACTAGACACCAATTTTATTTTGGGTGCTCAATGGTTGATTACATTGGGGAAAATCACCACTGATTGGGAGGCTTTGCAAACGGAATGGGTGGACAAGAAGAGTGGTGCACCTCAAATGATCAAAGGCATGCATAATTACCCCTCACACAACACTTCCACATAGAAAAAAAAGATGGATTTACACAGTGGAAGCAAGGACCTCACTGTCCCATCTATTATGCTCATGAGCTTTCTGCAAGGGACACTCTTGTCCAATGGAAAACCACCTGGGAGGCCACCTGATTCAGTTTTCGTGAGATATCTCTCACTACTTGATACTCCAAAATTAGATCCAGGAGGGATGGGAGCATTAGAAGACACATCTATAGTGCTGGAAGGTTTGGGCAAGCACAAGAAGGAGGGATAATTTATTATCTCATCATCATCACCCACCTTCATTTCTGATTCCACGCTGTTGGAAGAGAAGAAGGGAAGGTATGTCCTTCCTACATGTACCTTTGGCATATGATATGTCAAAGAGGATATCAAAAACATGAAAAAAATTCATGTTGATGCATTATCAATGCTGTCATTGTTGGGGAGTGTAGATCTATATTGGAAATCCCAGCTGTTGGTGGATTATTCCAAAGATATTCATGCTTGTATGATGCTTGATGACCAGCTACATGAAGAGAGCTATCTAGTCCATGAGGGAGTCATCTATCATCATGATAGGATCTTCTTACCTAGATCCTCCAAGCTCAAGGATAGGATGCTACAAAGGGCCTACAAAGAGTTTTGTTTCAGCCCTACCTATTCTATGAAGATCTACAACACTATCATGAGACGCTTTGAATGGGAAGGCTTTGGAGGACAACTACATCAGCATTTTCTAGAATGCATGAGCTATGTGGAGTTGGGGAAAAAAAGTGACTTTATTCAAGAGTCGGTTCAGCCATTTCTTCCTTCATTTTAAAGAGGAGAAAGATCCATGCACAACTCCATATGTAGGAGAGACATTGTTGGTGAAGAATCTGATCATGTAAAGAAAGTTTCATTTTCTGATTTTTCACATTCTTTCACCATGTTTATGTAGGCCATGACTCCAATGAGGAGTGATGCATCATGTAAATCTCATGGCAAACATTGGGCCACTAAAATTTCTGAATTTGGCCACTCCCTTGTTGTGCAAAGGGAGATTTTATTTCATGATGGGTGCTTCCCAAAGGCACCAAATATATCTCACATTTTCAGCCATGGTGAGATGACATGTGCAAAAAGTAAGTGGTGGGGAGACCACTTACCACACCTTGATCTGATGTAGGTAGGAGATGCACTGCGCTGGTACCATATGTGGGACTATGACCCACCTCCTCATGCTCAAATTTCTGTTTCACTACAAGAAAAAAGGACATTGGTGAGGGGTGAAAAATTGCACCATAAACTCATTCGTGAGGGTCAAAAGAGCCTTTGTCACCAAGACCTTAACGTCACCACAGGTGGCGTCGCCGAAAGTATAAGTGTTGTGGTGACATTCAAGGTCCGTCACCAATAATTATTATAATGACGGATAGTGGTCGTCACCATTTCATATGAGAAATGGTGATGGAAAATACCCCCGTCACCAAAGGTGGCGTCGTTGAAAGTATGTGTTGTGGTGACATTCAAGGTCCGTCATGAATATCGATTATAATGACAGATAGTGACCGTCACTATTAGTGCATATATATGGCGACGTTCATTGAACATCACCATTTCATATTTGGTGAAGGTCAAAAAATGTCATCATAAGCTCATTGGTGACATCAAGGTCTGTCACGAATAATGACTATAATGACAAACAATGACCCTCACCATTTCACATCAACAACAATGATTTATGGTGACAAACCTTTCATGGTCGTCACTATTGATGCATATATATGGTGGCGTTTGTTGACCGTCACCATTTCATATTTTGGTGAGGATCGAAAAATGTCACCATAAGCTCATTGGTGATGGTCAAAAGAGCCTCCGTCACCAAAAGCTAATCGTCGCTATTCCATATGAATATCAAGGCATGATGGAATCGAACCACCAACCTCCTGCTTGTAAAGCAGGTGCTCTTCCATTGAGATAGCACTATTTAAAGAATTATAATTTTAAAAATTATATCTTGAAACTTTATAGATTGTAAATTATATAATTTTCAATAAATTAAAGTCGTGACAATCTTTTACTAAACAAGCAAAACACCATCGAAGCTACAGGTCCCTACCTAATGGTTATGGAAGTTATGAAATGTGGGTGGAGGGGAAAATAGTTACATATAAGAGACTCAATATGTTTAGTTGAATACTCAATTAGAATTGAAACTCTGAAGACATTTATAGCCTACAAATGACCTATAACTCGCAAATGCACCAAATATTGTAAAGGAAATGTCATAAGTGGATAGCATATGGAAGAAGAGCATTGATGAATATAGATGCAATATGTTACAGGCTGAATGAAAGAAAAATCTCAATTTTGTTGTCATTGAGTGACTTTTTATAATTAGGACCTTTGTCTTTCCTTTATCACGTAAATATTCAACTTAAAAATTAGAAATTTTAGATATCTGAATGATATCTAAAATTATGTGAAATTGTAACACACATATATATATATATATATATATATATATATATATATATCATTTGCAAAAAGCGATATGTGATTTTGAACATAACAAGTTTGCACTCAAAACATTAAAACAACCAACAAATAAAAGAAATTGAAACTTATCATAGTAAGAGTATCTCTTTTCAGCAGTGAACACCAAAAAATAATACAACAATTACTTCACTTTAATACTACAAAACATTGGAAAAAAACAATGTGTTCAATTATCTACGAGTACAAAACGGACTTAATTCTAATGAAGCAAAATAGTTGATGCTAAATCACAAATAAAAATGACCAACAACAATGTAAATTTTGTTTTTCCAAGATATTTCCAATAGTCCAAACAGAAAATGACCCCCGTCAGTGTTTGTAAGTGAATTTATGACCTAGAGAATTTAAGGTTCCAGTTTTGACCCCTGGATTATAAAATATTAAATCATGTATTATTTGTAATGCAGTGGTTTATGAGAATTGTGTCAATCCAAGAGGGTTGACTTGTAATGACTCCATACTATGGAATGTGAAAATTCTTTGAAAATTTTGTTAACTCAAAGCCTAAGGAAAAGGCCCCACTATTGAATGGTCATGAGTCCAAATGGCATCCAGACTAGGTTTTGGTGTTATGCTTAACTGTTATAAAACCAAAGTATAATAAATAATATAATAAGCTCCAAAAAGGTTGCTTGAGGAGCAACACAAGAGTTGAATCCAGGAGTGAAAGAGTAAGGGGAGTCCTTGGGAAGGCAATATAGGTTACTTAATGTCCAATAAGTGACCAAAATTACATCAAAAATACTACTCAATTCATAAGTGGTAGTACAAAGTGGGATTTCAAAGGCCATTGCTATAAAATCAAGAATTTTTCCTACTTAAAAATATCTAAGCATGACTATCTCAATGCTAAGAAGAATAAATACAAAGCTCTAGAGCCAAGTACAGGATAATCCTCAATGCATCGAATGCCCACTATCAAACAGAGGGTATTCCTATAAAGTTGAAAGGGAAGCTATCCTACCATATATAGGTCTTGATAGAAATTTGGGTAAAAGAGATGGATATGGTATGGGGGATGTCTCTCTGTATGGAAAATATGGCCCTCTACATAGATTTGGTAGAAGAGAGTTGCCTACAAATCTAGCATGAGTTATCTTGAAACTCCATATGACAACAACACATGGGATTTCTTATCAAGGGTTGGGGTGCCTCTTATAACCTAATATATCATTGTTGCCATGTGTCGCTTGCAGAGGTTCTATCATTTAACCATGCTATATTAAAAGCTCTTTCACCTACTTTGTTGATCATATGTTTCAAGTCCAAACTCAAAATTTTATATGGAAGACACATGATCCTCATGCATGGGAGACATAACATATACTTTTTCTTGGAGAGGTTCTTTCCTTTTCATTCTTACATTCTTCCTCATGCTGAGAGAACACATGCCTCCATAGCTAGAATTTCATATAACCAACCCAATAAGCTAGTGAACTTGAAAGATGTGTGAGTCTGTGCCAAGCTAGAGGGGTTGTGGCAGAAGTGGAAGGAAAGCATTGTGTTTGAAGAGAGAGTTGTAGAGTAACACTAAATCTCATTACTCACTTGTTTAAATCATTGTTAACTGTAAATGAGCTAAGGTATATTTGAAATGATATTATCCACTTGTCTGATTCATCATTGCAATGAGCCAATGTATATGAATTTCAGGGATTCCCAAAGAGAAACCAGCACCTCAAATTTTTTATGCAACACTGTGGAACTAGAGGGGATGGATTCAATGGAGATCATGACCTTGTGTTGTGTTTCACTAAGTGGAAGAGGTTTGTGATTGTTTTAACGTTGGGTGAGATACCTAAATAAGCTTTCAATGAGGGAAATAATTGTTGGTGTCTGGTTGTGGCTATATTTTTTAGTATTGTGGGTTGGGATGGATGAGAAATAAATCCAACAGCCATCCTTCGTCCCTGTGGTCTCATAACCGAGTTTGGGGGTGGAATTTACAGAATATTCCTATGGTTGGGCAGTTGATCACTCATTTTTCGCCAATTTGATGGATATATTCATGGAAAAGCTGAGGGATTATCATCATTCTTATTCCAGTTTGTTAGAAAATAATACCACCAGACCTCCACGGGGATATTTGTGTTTTTAGAATTATTTCCAAACACACCCATCCCTTTGGTTTCAAAAAATTTTACTACAACCATTATGAAGTAATGTAGTAAGTGGTGTCACTAGATGGTGTAAAAAGTAGAATTTTGGAAACAATTGTAGAACCATATGACATTATATTGGTCAATGGTTCAATTCTATGTTATCCTTGAAGACTTGTGTTTGTATTTGCTAAAAAAATATATACCTCCTCATACAAAATTTCAGCAAAATCCTATGAATATTTAATGATTAGAAGCTAATAGGTTCATGAAGATTCATATTAGAGTTTGGAAGCATATTTGATCTTCCGTACCCAAAAATGAAAAAAAAAATGTGAAGTACAAATAACAACAATAAAATATATTATATCTAGACAATATCAATGTAGAACTAACCTACTTCATAATTTAAGTATTTATTAACTCTAATTTCCTTCATCGTCCATGGGGTCTTCAATAGACAATGATCGGGTGCACTATTAAAGCACTCCTAGATGTTAAGTCACTAGTTCAATTCCCCACCCTATTTGGGTGTTATTCTTGGAAATGACTATGGTGTAGCCTCACCAATGTCAAACTCACAAAATATAAAAAATCTTCATCAAAATCCAATTTTCACCTGTTCCAAGGAGTACAGAAGGAAATATGACTTGTGTAACAAAGATGGACTGGTCTAAGATTCCAAATATAAAACTACATCAAAAGAAAATAGATAAAAAAAAGCTAGATGCCATTTCACATGCATGATGATGACGTTACATATAAAATGAAGGAACTCTAGTTTATAAATGACACATCATCACAAAATTCCATCCACACCATCACTAATATTCAACAGAAAGACAATTAAATTTGAGAGTAGAAAAGAAACCATAAGAGGTTGTGTTCAAATCGACCTTATTCTTTATATGGACAAATATAAAGCTGAACCGAAAAGCCTCTGAAAGAATAAATTCAGTATAATATCACTTCTAATATGTGATATTTATGTT